>CM069143.1:4467613-4564939 GCA_035221665.1 Okamejei kenojei
CATGAGAGATAGTATTCTGCTTTAGTTCTTTACATCATAAGTGCATGATGATCTCATTTGCTATGCTGCATTCCATTTGCCACTTCTTTGCCCAATCTCGTTCAACTTTGTTCAGGTCCCTTCTGCAGACTCCCTGATTCCTCTATGCTACTGCAGCATCTATCATAGTAAATCGCAAACGTTTTGGCCACTTGGTCACTGGTCGCCAACCAGAAAAGGACCCTCATTCTGACTCTTTGCCTCCTGCAGTCAGCCAATTGTTACCCCGCCTCCTATACCATGGGGTCATGTCTTCCCTCCTTCCTTCCAATTACCATGTGGGTCCTGTCTCTCCCTCCTTCCCTCCAATACCGATGGTGGGCACTATCGGGATTGCAATTCATGTTCACATCCTTATCAAAGGCCTTCTGAAAATCAAATGTAAATAACATCCACTGACTTTCCTTTGAGTAATAGGGTCTGAAGGAAGAGGTATCGGCCAGAACATCGCCAATTCCTTCTCTCCATAGATGCTGCCTCACCCGCTGAGTTATTCCAGCATTTTGCATCAACCTTTGATTTACCAGCATCTGCAGTTCTTTTTTAAACATTTTGTCTGCTCAAACTGGTGAATTTGCCTACTTGTGAAGAAATTCTCCTACTCTCTCCGAATGGGTGTTTAGCAACCTCCTCTCTCACTGCTCCCCCTCTGTGATTTCCGCCTTCAGTGACGGACCAGTCTGAAGAAGGGTTTCAACCGAAAAGTCGCAATATTTTCTGTCCAGATAGATGCTGCCTCACCCACTGAGTTACTCAGCATTTGTGTCAACATACATTTGTCTATTCTGTGCCTCAAATAATTTAGTGCCTCAAAGAATTCAACCAATGTGTCAGCAAGTTCTCCCTTTAATAAAACCATTGTGACCTTTGGCTTAATTTTTTCATGTGTTTTCGAAGTAATCAAAATCTATCATTTAAACAATGGACTCTCTAAATTTTACCATCCACTGAATCACATCAAAATGGCTATATTTCCTTTCTGTTCGCCGCGGTCCCTGGTTTTAAACAGCGGAGTTACATTGTGATTTTCTAGTCTTCTGGAACCCATTCTTAAAATGATTCTTGATAGATCTTACCAATGTCCACAATCCCTTACAACTGCCTCTTTCAGAACTTCATTTGGTCCAGGTGTCTTTATCCACCTTCAGACCTTTCAGGTTCCCAAGCAACCTTATCCTTAGTATTAGTGACCTCTGCCCCTGATTCTCTTGATATTATTGCTGGTATGTCTACCACTGTGATGCAAAAAATTTATTCACCATCGCTATTTTTTCCAGCATCTTTTCCAGGGTCCAATGTCCTTCCGGCTCTCTTTTTACTTGTTATATATCTGAAAAAACTTTTAGTATCATCCTTTTATTATTGGCTGGCTTTAAAACTTATATTTAATCTTTTCTCTCCTTATTGCCTTTAGTTGCCTTCTATTAGATTCAAACAGCTTCCCTATCCTTTAGCTTCCTGCTAATGTATGCGATATAGGCCCATCCTTATTTTACTTTTAGCAGTCGTTGACTTCCCTTGCCATCCACGGTAGTTCCACCTCATTCTCTCCTCTACACCCCTTTCTTCCTTTTGGGATGAGAAGTTATGCACCTTCCGAATTTATTCCCAGAAACTCCTGCTATTGCTGCTCCACCGTTATTCCTGATAGAGTCCCTTTCCCAATAAACTTCATCCAGCTCCTCCCTCATGCCGTAGTCACCTTTATTCAATAGAAATACCGATACATCCATATCTCCAGCTTCTCCCTCTCAACTGCAGGATGAATTCTATCACATTTATGCTCACTGTGTCTAGGGGTTCCTGCTCTTTGCGTGGGGGTGGTCGGAGTAGCTGCATTGTTTCAACATATTACTGTCGTTGGTATATAACCCGATTCGGCTAAATTATAGCTGCAACCATTTCTGTGATTTTCTGATTATGCCTTTGTGATTTCAAGAATTTAAGAGGTATTTGTGGGAAGAAAAGCACTTTAAAATAGGCCAAGGCCTATTTTGCACAAAACTCCATTCTGATCCACCTGAGACTTGTAGGCTTCCAATTGATGGTGCATTAAAGCCTAGATGATAAAATTATAGAAGAAGAAGGGTCTCGACCCAAAAAGTCACCCATTCCCTATCTCCACAGATCTGCCTGTCCGCTGTGTTACTCCAGCTTTTTGTTGTTCATCTTCACTTTAAACCTTACATCCCCAAATTTATACTTCTCGTTTGGTTGACATGGGCTCTGGCTGGAAAACATTTTTCTTGGGTTATGGTACAGGACGATAGGCTAATACGCAGTCCATGATCATAAATTAAGGAACATTTGGTGTAGATTTTATGATATGGACATTAGGGGTCAAATGCACTCATGTGTTAGGAATAAAACTTTTCAATACTCACTATTGAGGTTCACACAAGGTGAACAGCACCTGCGCTTCCTACATCCCATTTACCTCAAATAGGTTCAGGAAGAGAGAGAAAATATAATTAAATAGCTTAGAAAAAGTGCTAATTAACAAACAAAAGAATGGAAAGACCTTCTCAGATTTGTGCTTGGTTGTATGTTACAGGCAAGCATTGATTCGGAAAGAGCTGCTGTAAATTGATAAGACCACGGTTAAAAGGAAGGACAATTACTCAAAACTTGGCATGTTTCTTACAAAAGACAACGGCAAATCCACTGCTTTCACTCCAGTAATATAATCTCAACGACTTTTGGCAAAAATAGCAGGCAAGGTAGACAAAGTACTAGAATATGTTGTGTGCTGAAGGTCACAACATTTTTACAAAAAAAGTATAAATAAGTTCACGAGGGAAGAGAGGGAGCTATTACAAGCTTTTTACAGCGGTAAGTGGAAACATGAATTAGTGGTTCATGAAGCATGGAAGTCATACAGCATGGAAACAGTCCCTTTTAGTTCCACTCAATAGATGCCTGACCAAGATTTTTCCATCTAAGTAGTCTATTCGGCCCATGCTTAGCCAATATCCAACAAACACATATCCTGATCTATGTATCTGTCCAAGTGTATTTTAACTTCTATTAAAGTCCTGGTTGTAACTACCTCTTCTGGCAGCTCGTTCCATTATACCCACCACACTCTGAGTGAAAAAGTTGCCCTCAGGTTACTATTAGATTTTTGGCCTCTCATCACAAAAATATATCCTCTGGTTTTTGGATCCCCACCCTGGATTAAAAGGACTTTATGCATTCAAACACATTCTATTCCCTCATGATTATATATATCCTCTTTTTTCTATATCACCCCCTCATCCTCCTGTGCTCCAAGGGAATTAAAAGATCGTAGATTAAACTAATGGGCGGAAATCACTACAAATCATGCGGGGGGGACTAATTTCTTGGTGGCCACAAGCGCGCACACACACGCGATGGCTTTCGGCCATGGGCCTGTGGATGATACATCCGAAGCTGGACCTAGTTGGTGGACCGACTTCTGAACTAGCAAAACAGGCAAGCCTTCGTCCTCCCCGGGAATCATGGGGCTGCAATCCGCTGTCGCGGGAGCCTTTCTTTGCCTGGCACGCTTTAAAACTGGCCGTGGGATCTTCCATCCCCTGGCGGAAGGCTTCAACATCGGGAGCCATCGATCGCCTCGACGCAAGCAATTTGGACCGCGGGGCGATGGAGATCCCCGCGGTCGATTTTAGCCGCGCCAGTCGATGAATAAGCCCGTGAACGGGCCATCCAATGATCCGACTCTTTGATCTTTGCTCCACCAGGACGTCTCCCCTCCTCCAATCACCACGGATTCATCCTCAGTCCCACCCCATACTTCCGCCTCTGTCACAGCTCCCTCCTCTATCATCGCGAGGAATTAATCATGTCTCGCCCCCCCCCCCCCCCCCATTGCCTGCTGACTGTCGTCTCTCTCGTCCAATCATCTGATCATCAGTCCCGCCGCCCCAATGTTTGCGGATAAGTGGAGATTTTAATAGATTTTTTTTTCATCCGAATATCAAAAATCTGGATTACAAAACGCGGGGGGGGGGGGGGATTGCCGCCCACCTCTCAAAACATGTGGGGGTGTGTCCACCCTCCCCCCTCAGGGGATTTTCCAGGTGATTAAGCAAACCTTTCCCTCTAGCTAAGGTTCTTTGTAACATCCTGCAAATCTTCTCGCACTCGTTCGAGCTCAATGACGCACTTCCTATTGCAGGGTGATCAATGCTGAGCACGTACTCCAAAATTGGCCTCACTACGCCTTGTCAAATGTAGCATAGTGTCTCAGCTGTATGCTCGATTGTCCAACTCAATTCCTGGACTGTATGAAGATCAATTGTACCTAAGAATCTTCAGTATCATTCTATCTCCCTCACAGTCAGGGAAACTGCATACTCCAGACTCCCCTGCTCTAGCCTTCCTGCTGTAATGTTTGATAACCATCATATGCTGTGATACCATCTATTTTAGTATTATCTGTGTGGAGTCTGCAATGTTCTTCCTTGTGACACTTGGGTTTCCTCCGAGGGCTCCAGTTTCCGCCCATGCCCAACAAGACGTGTAGGTTGATAGATTATTTGGCCTTCATTAGATTGCAACTAATGTGTCGGAGAGGACGCTGAAGTGGTAATAAGTGGCGTGAATGGGGGATCGATGGTTGATGTGGACTCGGTGGGCCGATGAGATTGTTTCATGCTGTATCTTTCAAATTAAACTAAACTAAAACTAAACTAAAACTAAATTGACAAAGCTTACTAATCACACTTGTACATTCAAACAAGGTTTAAGGTGAGAGGAAAGATTTAAAAGGAACCTGAGAGGCAGGTTTTTCACACAGAGGGTGGTGAGTATATGGAACAAAGACTGCCGCAAGATGTAGGTGATGCAGGCACAATAACAACATTTAAAAGACATGTGGACAGGAAATGGATAGGCAAGGTTTAGAGGGACATGAGCCACACAGAGGAAAATAGGGCCAACATTTGGAAAAGTGAGCATAACATGCAGTATCTTGAATAGGCATAGTGCAAGAAACTGACATTTCCATGCTGTTTCTTAGACACTTGAGGATATTCACTCCTGTAAGGATAAAATGACATTTGTGGGTTTGTTTCAACAAAAGACAAAAATGTTTCCTAGTGTTAGTTTTGGTTGGCTATCTTACCTTGCAATTCTAAACTTGTATTGTCCTCAAGTGGAATAATCGATTTAAAAGAATTGTCTGGTGGATTTCCTGTAAAAAGACAGGATAAAATTCATCTGATTTTGCTATTTTAAATTTTGCAGTTTTCTTCTATCTCATCTTTCAGATGCGTATTTGCAGTGCCACACAATACCACCGGTGTGAATTTCACTTCCAGTACTTCATTAGTCACATTTGTAGGCCTAGAAAATCCAATAACAGACTATGTCACTGTTCGGGCAATTGAAGGTAATCGCAGATGGACAGGAACCACTGGGTGATTTTAATGCTCCTTACCACATGGCAACACAAATCAATTACATCACCATTGCACTGTCGAAAATTGTGGGAGTTTTTTCATTTTTTAAATTAGTTTGGTTTACTTAGCGATACAGCGCAGAAACAGACCCTTTGGCCCACCAAGTCTGCACCGACACTACCCTACACACACTCGGGATAATTTTGCACATATACCAAGCCAATTAACCTACACACCTGTATGTCTTTGGGGTGCGGAGGAAACCGAAGATCTCAGAGAAATCCCACGCAGGTGACAGGGAGAACGGACAAACTCCGTACAGATGGCACCCGTAAGTCAGAATCGAAGCGGGGTCTCTGGCACTGTAAGGCAGTAGCTCTACCCTGCGCCACCGTGCCGCACAAATTAAGTTGCAGAATGTGGTCATCTCAACAATGCTTGGATTTATTGTGCATTCAATAGCCCCATTACTGAGCGGACCTTTCACAGGCAGTTGAAAGTAACCAGAAGTTACAGAAGGGCTATACTGGAAAAAACATAGAATATGTTCTTACATGATTATTATTAAAATAATCTGACAATCTGACGGTCGCGATAACTGCGTGGCACGGTGGCGCAGTGGTAGAGTTGCTGCCTTACAGCATCAGAGACCTGGGTTCGATCCTGACCACGGGTGCTGTCGGTACGGAGTTTGTATGTTCTCCCTGTGACTATGGGTTTTCTCCAGATGCTCCAGTTCCCTCCCACTCTAAAGATGTACAGGTTTGTAGGTTCATTGGCTTTGGTAAAATTGTAAACTGTGCAGGATAGTGTTGGTGTGCGGTGATCTCTGGACCAGTAGGCCGAAGGGCCTGTTCCGCACTGTAACCGAATGTGGCCCATAAGTGGAAATCATCCGGGCGGAAGGTGTATATTACGCAGTCATCGGCCCGCGGTCGTATATATTTGTTCCCACACCCATGATCTGAAAATGAAGTTGCATTTGCAGTGGCTGTGTTGTCTGCTGCTCAGCGGGCCCGGAACATTCTGCTGCTCAGCGGGCCCGGAACATTCTGCTGCTCAGCGGGCCCGGAACATTCTGCGCTCAGCGGGCCTGGAAACATTCTGCTCAGCGGGCCCGGAACATTGCTGTCTCAGCGGGCCCTGGAACATTCTGGCTGCTCAGTGGGCCCAGAACTTCTGCCGCTCAGCGGGGCCGGAACATTCTGCTGCTCAGCGGGCCCGGAACATTCTGCTGCTCAGCGGGCCCGGAACATTCTGCTGCTCAGCGGGCCCGGAAACATTCTGCTGCTCAGCGGCCCGGAACATTCTGCTGCTCAGCGGGCCCGGAACATTCTGCTCAGCAGGCCGGAACTTCTGCTGCTCAGCGGGCCGGGACATTCTGCTCAGCCCGGAGGCCCGGGCCCGGAAACATTCTGGCTGCTCAGCGGGCCCGGAACATTGCTGTCCATGCTCCGAGCGGGGGCAGGCCCGGAACATTCTGCTGCTCAGCAGGCCCGGAACATTCTACTGCTCAGCGGGCCCGGAACATTCTGCATGCTCAGCGGGCCGGAACATTCTTGGGCCGGAACATTCTTTTTTTTTTTTTTTTGCTGCTCAGCAGGCCCGGAACAAGCTGTGCAGCGGGCCCGGAACCAGCAGCGTATTTTCCCCGCACCTACTTGGATTGGTGGGTGCTGTACCACTATTTTTTTGTATCAGCAAAGGCGCGGACTAGAACAAGCGGACTAGAACAAGCGCAAGATACAGTGAGCTTAGCCAAAAATACGCTTAGCCTAAACATCAACCGTCGTTCACAGTGAGCAATGTTGATTCACTGTGTGGATGCTTAAGTTAAATTGTGTTAATGTTTGTGTTAAATTAAATCGTTGTTTCTGCACTTGTAGTGTGGCTGGTACGGATGTGTATTTATCTGCATTTGGAGGCTGTAGGTTAGATTGTTAGCCCAAGAAAGACAGACTTGGCTATTCCTCAATACAGCTGGCAGCTGATTTACATTCTCTCTGGCTGGATAGCTGGGTCCAGTTTGCTGATGGCAACATTCTACCAGGACATGGGTCCGGTCCCCGGGCGGGGAAGGAAGATGGAGCGCTTTCCGCCGGGCAGCGGGGCCGGGGACCGTGGCCTCCACTGGAGTGGAGTTGGCCCAGCAATGCCACTCTCCTAGCGAATGCTCCACGGAACCTGGCACGCCTTCAACCCTGGAACTGTGTGAGATGGGAACGGCGGCAGTAAAAGGACAGTGTCGCTGGTGGTGGGGGTGGGGGGGGGGGGGGGGAGAGTTCCTTTCCACAGCGTGTGGAGAGTCTGGTCCCCGGTCACCACGGCTTAGGCTGCACAAAGTAGCAAAACATGGCTTGGTAGTTAAGAACATTTATTTTTTAAATGTTGATGAGAATCCCTGCTTGCACTACCTCCTCCGGCAGCTTGTTCCACGCACTTTGTGTGAAAAGGCCACCCATTGGATACCTATATATTTTTTCCCTTTCACCTTAAACCTATGCCCTCCGGTATGAATTTGTTCACCTACAACCAAGAATAGTAGTTGATTGTAGCCTACCCCCATTCATCGTAAAGATGTAAGACCCAAGGGCGTCAACAATGCCTACAATGTCATTTACAGGCATAAAGTTGAATGCTGAGAAGAACTTTGTTAAAGCATCAGAATGTCAATCTTTACTTTGAACTTACGCCCCAGGCGGAGTAAAAGCAAGTCAGTTATACCGTGAGGGTTATCGGACGGCACGGTGGTGTAGCGGTAGAGCTACTGCTTACAGTGCCAGAGACCTGGGGTTCATCCTGACACGGGTGTTGTCTGTATGGAGTTTGTACGTTCTCCCTGTGACCTGCGTGGGTTTTCTCCGAGATCTTCGGTTTCCTCCCACTCTCCAAAGACATCCAGGTTTGTAGGTTAATTGGCTTGTGTAAAAGTAAATTGTCCCTTGAGTGTGTGTAGGATAGCGTTAGTGTGTGGGATCGCGGTCAGACGTTAACCTCAGTGGGCCGAAGGGCCTGTTTCCGTGCTGTAACTCTAAACTAAACTAAATCAAATCAGTGAAATGAAGACAAGAAAGAATTGCGAAGCTTTCTAGGACTAATACTATACATGGGCGCCTTCCTCCCCAAACTTGCATGTCACAACCCCAATTTCAATTGTAACATTATAACAAAAGTCATATTGACCAGGTGAAAAAATGAAGGAGAAAATTTGTTTGGCAAATCAGCATGAAGATGAGAGTGCCAGGTGGCTCCATTCCTGTGCATTTAAAATCATCAAGTCAATGGAAGTGAACGTTGGACAGCATTAGCATTGAACATTGTCCTCTCATAATGAAAAGACCAATGAGATGTTGGCATCCTTACGTTCAATTTTGCACGCATGGTAGATCCCTCGATGTTCAAATAGATTTTCGACGTTTTCACTCGTATCTTTGATTCGGAACAGAAACTTCAGATTCAGTGCTCATCCCCCCCCCCCCCCCCCCCCCCCCCCCCCCCCCCCCCCCCCCCCCCCCCCCCAAGTCTACAGTGTCTGCAGGGAATCGAGAATGATATTATGGAATGGTTAAATGAGTTTCAATACCTCTCCTCTCTTTTTAGTTCAGTTATATATTGCTCGGTGTACTGAGATGCACTTAGAGTGGAAAGCTTTGTTTTGCAAACTATCCGGTCAAATCATACCCTGGTACAATGGTGCGCAAGTAAAGAGCGAATGTGTAGGAAGGAACTGCAGATACTGGTTTACACCGAAGATAGACACAAAAAGCTGCGGTAAATCTCAGTGGACAAGCAGCATCTCTAGAGAGAAGGGATGGGTGACATTTCGGTCCGAGATCTTTCTTCTGAAGAACTACACCAATACTCCAAATGCAGCCTAACTAAAGTTTAAACGCAAACATCATGATTTCCTAAAGGGCCTGTTTTCCTAAATAGGTATTTTTAGGCGATGCTGGCGGCTGTCATGTCGTAGCAGGTCACCGAAAACCCCCCTCGACTTAAAATTTGAAATAGAATCATTACTTTAACAACAACAAAAAAACAAAGTCAACATGGCGACAGCCTACGTTAACCTGGCGACAAATACGACAGTACTACGTCAGGAGAAGACAAGCTACGCTCAAAACCATTGTCGCCGACTGACTCCGAAATTTTTTCAACATGTTGAAAATCCAAAGATGACAGAAAGACGCTACAACTCTGGGCGACAGAGGAGACCATCAGGCCATGCAGGCGACACCCCGGCGACCATGTATGACAGCCTGTCGCCTGTAGTCGCTTAAAAAAAATCACTAAGTCATCCTCGGGGACAGGCCCTTTACTCTTACACTCATTGCTTTGCCATCTCGAAGGCAAGCATATCATTCACCTTCTTCATCATTCTATCCACTTGTGTTCTGTTTTCAGGGACTTGGAGCCGAAGTTCTTCCTCTCCATCATGCTGTTAAATGTCCTGCCATTAACTGTATATTTTCCCCTAACAAGTGCAACAACTCACACTTGCCAAGATTAAACACCGTCTTCCATATCTCCACCCGAACCTGTAACGGATCTATGTTTCACAGATTTCATTCTCAGGAGGCATTTCTATTTCATTTCCCACTGGCTAACAAACCCATTTTCTTGCCATAGATTTAGTTTAATTTAGTTTAGAGATACAGCGTGGAAACATGGCCTAAGGCCCTGAGACCACACCGACCAGCGATCCCCACACACTAACACTATCCTACACACACACTAGGGACAATTTACATTTATAGCAAGCCAATGAACTACAAACCTGTACGTCTTTGGAGCGTGGGAGGAGGAACCGAAGATCCGGAGAAAAACCACGCGATCACGGGAGATGGTAGAAACTCCGTACAGACAAACAATCGTAGTCAGGAACGAACCCTTGGGTCTCTGGCGCTGTAAGCGCTGTAAGGCAGTAATTCCACCACAGCGTCACTGTGCGGCCATGTGTGGAAAATGTGGAGAGTGCTCTTGCAACAGATAATGATTAAACTTCCTGCAATTACCTCCAGAAAAGTCCCAAAGGTTTAATTAATTTTACCCTCTACCTGGATCCTGAATATGCAGTTTTTCTTCCAAGTATACCACAAAATTTCTGAGAGGGCAGTTGGGGTTAGCAAGAAAATGCTCACCATCTAAAATCAGAAATATAAAAATGCACCATCAATGGATGAATATACATTTAATTTTACCAAAGGGAGCTTTCATAATTTAAAACTGAAACGCAAACTCCCAGTTCCAACTCAATGGAATAATTAGCCAGCAAAAAAGCTATCATGCCACTTCTGGTGTGAACTCTAGTTTTGAGATCTCAACAGCATTTAATGAAGGCAAAATTGGATTTCCGATTTGCAATGGAACAAGTTGGCTCTGAAAGTTAAGCTGTTTAAAGCAGAAAGTGTATTTACAGCAGCTATTTATATAGGAAGGCTTTTCGAAAAGATCGATGAGTCAGCGTTACTTCCTTTTTTACGGGATGTCCCAGCCAGAGAATTGAGGAAGTAGGTTCAGCTTCTTTCCCAAAATACACATGGATGAGCCCAGGCCAGGATGAAACAGTCCTGGTGGTGACGGACGAGGATGTGGGTGGTGTGACTAATTTCACCCATTTTACTGATTCAAGAGATGCGGGGATTCAGTAGCCTTTTTGTAAAGTTTATTTTTTTTCTTGAGAGCATCATCATTATGTGTTCGAAGGAACTGCAGATGCTGGTTTAAACTGAAGATAGGCATAAAATGCTGGAGTAACTCAGTGGGACAGGCAGCATTCTGAGAAGAGTCTCGACCAGAAATGTCACCCATTCCTTCTCTCCAGAGATGCTGCCTGGCCCGCTGAGTTACTCCAGCATCTTGTGCCTAATATCACCATCTAAGTCTCCATCTCCACAGCATCGCATCAATGGACTCACATAGTACCCCCTCAATTCCATCTGCTCCACCGTATCCTTCAATATGTTGTCACATGAGGATTTTAAAGCACTTAACTGAGCGTGCAAAACACACATCCTCTCTTCTAATATTATTCACACCTCGCCTACAATTACGTTTATTGTCACCGATTGTTGCCTTCTGTCCTCACATTATTCACTTGTTCCTCTACATATCACCTCATCCTCATTCCACCATGTTCATACTCTAACTCTGGCCTCAAAATTCCCTATGCTTCACATTTCCAATGGCCACAAATTGACTGTCTCAACCTTCCAATTCTTCCCCTATCCGGTTTGATTTATTCCATGGTTTAGCTGTCCATTTCACTCTTGCCCTCCAGCATCTAGTTTGTCGCCACTTCCTGCATGACACCCCATTTTTGTCTCCACATGTTCTTGTTTCAGTGGACTCCATCAGATCTTGAAAGCCCATTTTTTCCCAAAAGGATCGCCTAGAGGCTGATTCACCGCATCACCCTTCTTACCCCTGCCCCACACTATGAACGAGAAGGGGGGAGGGGAGTTCAGATGCGTTTATTTACTGTGTTGAGGTTCTCTAAGCAACAAGAGCGCGTGCTCCAACAGTTTGTCATGGACTCTAACACCAATGAATCACTCAGGAGACCACACTCTTTCTCTGTCAGAATTCTATGTGCGGAGCACAATGAAAGGCTAAATGCTCGTGCATCAGTATATTTTCTGCTCCCTTTCTCATTTGCTCCTCCCGCAACAGGCTGCAGAGTGCCCAGCCACTTAGCTTGGCCTTATCCCCCTGATGAGTCCTCACTGTTCAAAATCCCATCCTGGTTTGGTGCCATCATGAAAAACATGGGGGAAAATGGACATTCGTTCCATCAAACAAATTATTTGATATAGTTTGTCAACAGTTTGCCTCCTGTGATACCACATTAGTTGTGACTCGTCAAGTTGAGAAAGAAGAGAGACACTGAAAAGCTGCGATCTGGTGTCCTGGGCAAAACATAAAATGCTGGAAAAAATCAGCAGATCTAGGCAGCATCTGTGGAGGAATGGACAGACAAACATGTTGGGAAGGGACCCTTCTTCAAAGTGCAGATTGAGAAGGGTCCTGACCTAAAATGTTGACCGCCCATTCCCCTACAGATGCTGCTTCATCCGCTGAGTTCTTCCAGCATTCCCTCCACTAATACAACCTGAGACCCATTGAGTTCCTCAGAACTCTGGGGTTTTGCTCAAGCTGTGAAGACGACGCCTTTCTCTGATACCCACTGCTTCCATGATGTCTCCCCAATGGTTTTCATTCCATGCCAGTATATTGCCCTGGTTTCCGTCGAGTGCTTAACCATACTGACCTTTTCTCCAGGCCTTCAGAAAATCTAAATACACCACATCCACTGAGTGCCCTTTATCTATTCCATTTGCCAAACTTCACATCCTTTCATTCAGACTTCTGAAGGAGGGTCTCGACCCAAAACATCACCCATTCCTTCTATCCAGAGACGTTGTCGCTGAGTTACTCAGCATTTTCAGTGTAAACGTCATCTGCAGTTTCTTCCTACACATCACTTCACTTCATGAGCCTTTTCTAATCTGCTCAATCCCTTTATTCTTGTTCTGTTATTACATCCTTATAACTTTCTCTGGAGTACAGAATGAGCATTAAACTTCATTTAGATGCTGCAACAGGAAGGATGTTTCTTCACTTATTGAAAACATCACTGGAATTGGAAAAGCCTCATTTATCTGCACCAGTTCTGATGTACATGATGCAGTTGTGAGTGTCTATTGGGCATAATTTACACTGCCCGAGCTTGCTCAATAACATCTGGTTGTCAAGAGGAAGTGAGTACCAAAAAATAATGAGCTTGAGGACAGTTAGGGGACAGAAGTGGTTTAGCCAAGATATGTTGAAGTCATCCCAACTTTCCCAATCCAACATCAGTAGAGCCTACAACAGCTGCTCTGCAAATGGACCACTAACCCAAGGTTTTAAGTGGGTCATTTTATACTGCACTGTTTCGGATGTTGATGCATGCTCAAATTGGATCATCTACCACTTCATTTTATCTTGATACTTAAAATCATCAAATAATCTTTTATTCTTATATTTATCTACTCTTCAGCAAGATACATTGGTAGTAAAGAAAGCAAACACAATGCTGCCATTTATTTCAAGAGGGCTTATATTACAAAATAGAGAGGTGTAATGTTGCTGCTCTATAAGGCGCTGGTCAGGCCGCATTTGGAATATTGTGAGCAATTTTGGGCACCCATATCTGAGAAGGACGTGCTGGCTCTGGAGAGGGTTCAGAGGACGCTCCTCTCCCAAGTTTACAAGAATGATTCCAGGAATTAGTAGGTGACCTATGATGAGCATTTGTCGGCACTCGGCCTGTACTCGCTGGAGTTTAGGAGAATGAGGAGGGGGCCTCATTGAAACATGTACAATAGTGAAGGGTGTAGGAAAGAACTGCAGATATAGACACCGAATGTGTGAGTAACTCATCAGGCCAGCATCTTGGAGAGAAGGAATGGGTGACGTTTTGGGTCGAGACCCTTCTTCAGACTGAAGTCAGGGGAGGAGAAGGGGGGGGGGTGGGTACAGAGATAAAAGTAGTCGGAGACAGTGAGACTGGTGGGAGAAGTGGGAAGAGGGAAGGAATGGAGAGAGAGGGAAAGCAAGGGCTATCTGAAGTATAGAGAAGTCAATGTACATACCGCTGGGGTGTAAGCTACCTAAGTGAAATATGAGGTGCTGTCCTCCAATTTGGCTGGGCCTCACTCTGACAATGGAGGATGCCAGGACAGGAAGGTCAGATTGGGAATGGGAGGGGGAGTTGAAGTGCTGAGCAACCGGGAGGTCAGGTACGTTTAGGTAGACTGAGCGGAGGTGTTCAGTGAAACGATCACCGAGGCTGCGCTTGGTCTCGCCGATGTACAGGAGCTGACACCTGGAACAGCGGTACAGTAGATGAGATTGGAGGAGGTGCAAGTGAACCTCTGCCTCACCTGAAAAGATTGTTGGGGTCCTTGGACAGACTCCAGAGGGGAGGTATACGGACAGGTGTTGTATCTCCTGCGGTTGCAGGGGAAAGTAGCTGGGAGGGGGTGGTTTGGGTGGGAAGGGACAAGTTGACCAGGGAGTTTCGGAGGGATTGGTCTCCTGCGGAAAGCAGAAAGGGTAGAGATGGGAAGATGTGACCAGTAGTGGGATCCCGTTGGAGGTGGCAAAAATGTTGGAGGATTATATGTGCGACGGCTGATGGGGTGGAAGGTGAGGACAAGTGGGGACTCTGTCCTTGTTACGAATAGGGGGAGGGGGAGCAAGAGGGAAGTTGTGGGATTCAAGGGGACCCTAGTGAGAGCCTCATCTATAATGGAAGAGGGGAACCCCCATTTCCTAAAGAATGAGGGACATCTCTGATGATCTGGTTGGAACATCTCATTCCGTGCGCTGATGCAGCGTAGGCGGAGGAATTGGGAGTTGGGGATTGAGTCTTTACAGGAAGCAGGGTTGGTAGAAGTGTATACTAGATAGCTTTGGGAGTCAGTTATAATAGATGTCCATCTATAGCCTGTCTCCTGTGATACCACATTAGTCGCGACTCGTCAAGTTGAGAAAGAAGAGAGACACTAAAAAGCTGCTGATGCTGGTGTCCTGGGCAAAACATAAAATGCTGGAAGACTCAGCAGATCAGGCAGCATCTGTGGAGGGAATGGACAGACAACATGTTGGGAAGGGACCCTTCTTCAAAGTGCAGAATCTGAAGAAGGGTCCTGACCTAAAATGTTGACCGGCCATTCCCTCTACAGATGCTGCCTCATCCGCTGGAGACGGCGAGATCTAGAAATGGTAGGGAGATGTCGGAGATGGTCCAAGTGATTTTGAGCGCAGGATGGAAATTAGTCGTGATGAAGTCAGTGAGTTCTGCATGGGTGCAGGAGGTAGCACCGATGCAGTTGTCAATGTAGTGGCGGTAGAGTTCAGGGATAGGGCACGTGTATGCCTGGAACAGTGATTGTTCAACGCACCCTATAAAGAGGCCGGCATAGCTGGGACCCATTCAAGCGCCCATAACTACACCTTGGGATTGGAGGAAGAGGGAGGAGTCGAAGGAGAAGTTGTTAAGGGTATGGACCAGCTCTACTAGGTGGAGGAGAGTGTTTGTAGATGGAAATTGGTTGATTCTGTGGTTGAGGATGAAATAGAGGGCTTGTAGACCTTCCTGGTGGGGGATGGAGGTGTGGAGTGACAGAACATCCATAGTAAAGATGAGGGAGTGGGGGCCTGGAAATCAGGTCATTGAAGAGATGAAGGGCGTTTGAGGTGTCTTGGACATCAG
Source organism: Okamejei kenojei (assembly GCA_035221665.1). Classification (NCBI taxonomy): domain Eukaryota; kingdom Metazoa; phylum Chordata; class Chondrichthyes; order Rajiformes; family Rajidae; genus Okamejei; species Okamejei kenojei. The sequence goes on from CM069143.1 coordinate 4,483,301, forward strand.
TAGGGAGGGATTGGACCAAGGGGGATAGGATGGAGTCAAGGTATGTGGAAATCATTAACAATGAAAGGCTTGGATAGAGTGATGTTTTCCAACTAGTGGGAGAGTCTAGGATTAGAGGTCTCAGCCTCTGAATTAAAGGAGGTGAGGAGAAATGTCTTCAGTCAGAGGGTGGTGAATCTGTGGAATTCTTTGCCACAGAAATCTGTGGAGGCCAATGGAACCCAAAGTGGATATTTTTAAGGCAGTGATAGATAGATTCTTGAATAGTACGGGTATCAGAAACATAGAAACATAGAAAACATAGAAATTAGGTGCAGGAGTAGGCCATTCAGCCCTTCGAGCCTGCACCGCCATTCAATATGATCATGGCTGATCATCCAACTCAGTATCCGTACCTGCCTTCTCTCCATAACCCTCTGATCCCCTTAGCCACAAGGGCCACATCCAACTCACTCTTAAATATAGCCAATGAACTGGCCTCAACTACCCTCTGTGGCAGAGAGTAGTCCAGAGACTCACCACTCTCTGTGTGAAGAAAGTCTTTCTCATCTCGGTCTAAAGGATTTCCCCCCCTTATCCTTAAGCTGTGACCCTTGTCCTGGACTTCCCCAACATCGGGAACAATCTTCCTGCATCTAGCCTGTCCAACCCTTAAGAATTTTGTAAGTTTCTATAAGATCCCTCTTAATCTCCTAATTCCAGAGAGTATAAACCAAGTCTATCCAGTCTTTCTTCATAAGACAGTCCTGACATCCCAGGAATCAGTCTGGTGAACCTTCTCTGCACTCCCTCTATGGCAATAATGTCCTTCCTCAGATTTGGAGACCAAAACTGCACGCAATACTCCAGGTGTGGTCTCACCAAGACCCTGTACAACTGAAGTAGAACCTCCCTGCTCCTGTACTCAAATCCTTTTGCTATGAAAGCTAACATACCATTCGCTTTTTTCACTGCCTGCTGCACCTGCATGCCTACTTTCAATGGACTGGTGTACCATGACACCCAGGTCTCGCTGCATCTCCCCTTTTCCTAATCGGCCACCATTTAAATAATATTCTGCTTTCCTGTTTTTGCCACCAAAGTGGATAACCTCACATTTATCCACATTATACTGCATCTGCCAAACATTTGCCCACTCACCCAGCCTATCCAAGTCACCTTGCAGTCTCCTAGCATCCTCCTCACAGCGAACACTGCCCCCAGCTTAGTGTCATCCGCAAACACTTGGAGATATTGCCTTCAATTCCCTCATCCAGATCATTAATATATATTGTAAATAGCTGGGTCCCAGCACTGAGCCCCTGCGGTACCCACTAGTTACTGCCTGCCATTGTGAAAAGGACCCGTTTACTCCTACTCTTTGCTTCCTGTTTGCCAGCCAGTTCTCTATCCACATCAATACTGAACCCCTAATACCGTATGCTTTAAGTTTGTATACTAATCTCTTATGTGGGACCTTGTCGAAAGCCTTCTGGAAGTCCAGATATACCACATCCACTGGTTTCTCCCTTATCCACGCTACTAGTTACATCCTCGAAAAATTCCACAAGATTCGTCAGACATGATTTACCTTTTGTAAATCCATGCTGACTTTGTCCAATGATTTCACCACTTTCCAAATGTGCTGCTATCCCATCTTTAATAACTGACTCTAGCAGTTTCCCACTACCATGTTAGACTAACTGGTCTGTAATTCCCCGTTTTCTCTCTCCCTCCCTTCTTAAAAAGAGGGGTTACATTTGCTACCGCCAATCCTCAGGAACTACTCCAGAATCTAAAGAGTTTTGAAAGATTATCACTAATGCATCCACTATTTCCTGAGCTACTTCCTTAAGTACTCTGGGATGCAGCCTATCTGGCCCTGGGGATTTATCGGCCTTTAATCTATTCAATTTACCCAACACCACTTCCCGACTGACCTGGATTTCACTCAATTCCTCCTTTGACCCACAGTCCCCTGCTATTTCAGGCAATTATTTATGTCTTCCTTAGTGAAGACGGAACCAAAGTAGTTATTTCAATTGGTCCGCCATATCCTTGTTCCCATGATCAACTCACCTGTTTCTGACTGCAAGGGACCTACATTTGTTTTAACTAACCTCTTTCTCTTCACATATCTATAAAAACTTTTGCAGTCAGTTTTTATGTTCCCTGCCAGTTTTTTTCATAATCTATTTTTCCTTTCCTAATTAAGCCCTTTGTCCTCCTCTGCTGGTCTCTGAATTTCTCCCAGTCCTCTGGTATGCTGCTTTTTCTGGCTACTTTGTACGCATCATCCTTTGCTTTGATACTATCCCTGATTTCCCTTGTTATCCACGGATGCACTACCTTCCCCGATTTATTCTTTTGCCAAACTGGGATGAACAATTTTTGTAGTTCATCCATGCAATCTTTAAATGTCTTCCATTGTATATCCACCGTCAACCCTTTTAGAATTAATTGCCAGTCAATCTTGGCCAATTCACGTCTCATACCCTCAAAGTTACCTTTCTTTAAGTTCAGAACCATTGTTTCTGAATTAACAATGTCACTCTCCATCCTAATGAAGAACTCAACCATATTATGGTCACTCTTGCCCAAGGGGGCACGTACAACAAGACGGCTAATTACCCCTTCCTCATTACTCAAACCCAGTCTAAAATAGCCTGCTCTCTCGTTGGTTCCTCTACATGTTGATTTAGATAACTATCCCGCATACATTCCAAAAAATCCTCTTCCTCAGCACCCCTGCCAATTTGATTAACCCAATCTATATGTAGATTGAAGTCACCCATTATAACTGTTTTGCCTTTGTCGCACGCATTTCTTATTTCCTGTTTGATACCATCCCCAACTTCTCTGCTACTGTTAGGTGGCCTGTACACAACACCCACGCAGCGTTTTTCTGCCCCTTAGTGTTTTGTAGCTCTACCCATACCGATTCCACATCCTCCAAGCTAATGTCCTTCCTTTCCATTGCTTTAATCTCCTCTCTAAACCAGCAACGCTACCCCACCTCCTTTCCTTTCTCTCTATCCCTTCTGAATATTGAATATCCCTGGATGTTCAGCTCCCAGCCTACGTCACCCTGGAGCCATGTCTCCGTGATTCCCAACTATATCATAATCATTAATATCTATCTGCACGTTCAACTCGTCCACCTTATTACGAATACTCCTTGCTGAGACACAAAGCCTTCAGGCTTGTCTTTACAACGCATTTACCCCTTATACAATTTGCTGAAAAAGTGGCCCTTTTTGATTTTTGCCCTGGTTTTGTCTGCCTGCCACTTTTACCTTTCACCTTGCTACCTAATGCTTCTACCCTCATTTTAACCATCCTGCCTCTCTGCTCCTGTACCCATCCCCCTGCCACATTAGTTTAAATCCTCCCCGACAGCACTAGCAAACACTCCCCAAGAACATTGGTTCCATTCCATTCCAAGTGCAAACCGTCCTGTTTGTACCGGTCCCCACCTCCCCCAGAACTGGTCCCAGTGCCCTAAAAATTTTGAATCCCTCCCCTTGCACCACTTTTCAAGCCACGTATTCATTTGCATTATTCCTCCTATTTCTACTCTGACTGGCCCGTGGTACTGGTAGTAATCCGGAGATTACTACCTTTGAGGTCCCTACTTTTAAGTTTATCTCCTAGCTCCCTAAATTCACCTTGTAGGACCTCATCCCTTTTTTTACCTATATCGTTGGTTCATAGGGAGAAGGCAGGAGAACGGGGTTAGGAGGGAAAGATAAATCAGCCATGATTGAATGGTGGTGTAGACTTGATGGGCCAAATGCCCTAATTCTGCTCCCAGAACTTATGATCTTATGATCGTTTATCACAACAGTGATGACATTGAATAAAATGCCATTTTGCAATCAACTTATGATTTTATCAATGACATTAATCATTTTATCAATGTATTATCCAATCTTACTTTGCATTGCATTGATCTTATAGAGGTGTATAAAATCATGAGAGGAATAGATCAGGTAGATGCACAGTCTCTGGCCCAGAGTAGGACCAGAGGGCATAGGAAAGATTTTATAGGAATCTGAGGTGTAACGTTTTCACACAATGAATGTGGGTGTAAGGAACGAGCTGCTGGAGGAGATAGTTGAGGCAGGGGCTATTGCAATGTTTAAGAAACAGTTAGACAGGTACATGGATAGTGCAGGTTTGGAGGGATATGGGCCAATCGCAGGCAAGTGGGATGTGAAGATGGGACGGTGTGGGCAGGTTGGGCTGAAGGACCTGTTGCCACACTGTATCACTCTATGACTCTGTGACTCTATAAACTGAAGGATTCTGCATGCTTCCACCCATTCAAAAGCCCAGTTCATTGTATCCTTCATCTAACGCAATCTGTCACATCATATCGCTCTGGGTGGGAGTCCACTGGAACTTCACCTTTCCATTCTAGTGAGCTGATAATTAGCATCACAGGGAGTACTGTACCTGGCTTTACCCACTGCTTTCATTGCACACCTTGCACCCATTCTTCCATTACCCCAAACCCTTAAATAAATGTTTCTGCATCTGTGCATTGTTCCCCAATTCCCTTGTCCATATCTTGTACATGAATCAGCACCAGCTGTTTTCAAACTCTTTCCCTATGCATTATTCACAAAGCATCATTATCATGGTACGCAATGCCATGCTTTATTTCACATTTGATTTCAACCCTCAGTAGTTGCCTAAAGTGCAATAATGTGAGACCCCTGTCCCACGGTACGAGTTCATTCCAAGAGCTCTCCCGAGTTTGCCCTAATTCGAACTCGGAGATTTACGGTAATGGCCATTCGTCGGTACGCGGGGCTCTCGTGGGCATTTTTCAACGTGTTGAAAAATCTTCACTAGTCTTCCCGTGCTTACCTGCCGTTAGCAAGTCATCCCGGGTACCCGCCATTAGTGTTACGAGCCGCTAAGTGACGTCCCCGAGCTCCGACCTACCCGCTACGTGCATTCTCCGTGCTTACCAGGAGTTTAATTTTTTTTAAACTCGGGAGAGCTCTTGGAATGAACTCGCACCGTGGGACAGGGCTTTAACAGTTTAATATCCATCTTTCAAACACAACCACACACCTTTGGCCTTGTGTACCACTGCTATTATTTTTGGATTTGTCCCAAGCTGCAGAGCAATTGTCAAACCTTTTGTGGTGTCCCAAGCTTCCGCAATACCCACATGTTCACCAGGACTGTGTAGTGTGTGTGTTCACAAGTGACTGTGTAGGGAGGAACTGCAGCTGGCTGGTTTACACCGAAGATAGACACAAAATGCTGGAGTAACTCAGCGGGGCAGGCAGCATCTCCGGAGAGAAGGAATGGGTGACGTTTCGGGTTGAGACCCTTCTTCAGACTGAGAGTCAGGGAAGAGGGAGTCTGGAGCTATAGAAGGGTAAGGTGTGAAAACAACAGATTAAACCATAAGATGATAAGGAGATGTAGTTCATTGTTAGGTGACAACACGGCATACAATCAGTAATATTTAATCAGGGGAACAGTAAAACTAGTGGGAGATCTAGGATGGGAGGAATGGGAGAAAGAGGGAAAGCAAGGGTTACTTGAAGTTAGAGAAATCAATATCCATACCGCTGGGGTGTAAGCTGCCGAAGCAAAATATGAGGTGCTGTTCCTCCAATTTGGTTTTGGCCTCACTCTGACAATGGAGGAGGCCCAGAACAGAAAGGTCAGTGTGGGAATTGGAGGGGGAGTTAAAGTGTTGAGCAACCGGGAGATCACATAGGCCTAGGTGGACTGTTACTGAATTGTAAATGATACCTCTCCATGCTTAAGAACCTGTGTAATTGTTAGATCAGCTCACCTCCATACTTGACGTAGATGAACATATCTTTTTGCTAAGTCACCTCACCTGGGTAAAATATCTGCTTCGTTCTCCATGTTCATCTGACATCAAAAGCTTTGTGACATCAAACTGCTTAATGAAGTCACTGGGGAAAATGTACAGGATTTTATCACGTTACATATGAAACGAGTGTTGCACTGTAACATTTTTCTTAAATACTTTCTGCGAGGCTCCGGGTGCATAGAATGAACAAAATAGCATTCAGAGAACAAGACGAGAGACAAGAGAGTTAAGTCAAGAGTGTTATATTGTCATGTGTCCCGGATAGAACGGTGAAATTCTTACTTGCAGCAGCGCAACAGACTATGTAAACATAGTACACTGTAAACAATATAATAAACTGTAAATAATATAATCAACGAAATAAAAGTTCAGTGTGTGTTTATATACAAATACTCACACACATATAGACACGTACGCACACATACGTACGCATAATAAACAAATGATAATAGTGCAGTAATAACAATAATAGGCTATTGTAGTTCAGAGCTTATTTGAGGTTGTAGGGTTTAATAGTCTGATGACTGTAGGGAAGAAGCTGCTCCTGAACCTGGACGTTACAGTTTTCAAGCTCCTGTACCTTCTTCCATTACTCAGTATTTGATTCAGCTGATGGCAGCAATGCCTCATCTGGGGAGGTAAATCCAGGCAACTCTCAGCTGGCCCGAGTGAAGCAGTGAATTTTAATTATAATTTAAATGGCCTCATCGCCTTTAGCTCCAGTTCCTTTGATTGATCCCATCGGAAAACAGTCACATTTTCCATCAAATTTTAATCCATCTTGATCAAATATAATCAAGATTACCAAAACTAAAATTGAAATTCACGCTGATGATAAACCAAAGCAAAATTAAAGTCAGTCAACACTGACCAATAGTTCACAGTGTTTGAAAGTTCAAAAACAAATGAATAAATACTGGCAGATATTAAGCATCATAAATGTACTTTTTTTGGCAGCTTTTCCTTCAGCGCAGTCGGAGTCAGAGGACACGGCAGAAAATAACTAGCAGGATGGCAGAGTAAGGTAGATAATGAGCGGGGGAGGTGAGACTGAGAGCAAGGGATACTTAGTTATGTAATATCCATTTTCCATCTCTGACACTTTCAGATTAATTACACAAATGAATAAAATTGAAATATAAGAAACCAAAAGACTATAATTGTTCCCATGGTTGGAGCATGTGACCATTAAACACTCTTGACTTGACTCTTGACAAAAGATTTTGAATTTTTCTGCCGTTTGTTATATCCACGGCAAGTGCAATGGCAAGTCTGTGTGTCATTACCACGGGTTCTACATTGCTAACTGTACTTTCAAGAGGATAGGTCTTCAGCCACTGATCTAATGGCCCTGCTTAGTAATTTCCTAATGCCAATCAAACCTGAAACAGTGTTATTTGTTCATTTTGATATTCAGTAATATATCTCTCCAGTTGAAATCTAGGACTATCCTTGTATACATTTCTGGGGAGGATGGGGGGACATTTGGTTGCTCAACAAGCAAATGAAAAGATAAAGGGTTGTGACTTTCTCCAATGCTTCCATGCTCCAAAGTATCTCATGTACAAGAAATATATTAAATGTAATAATAATTATAACAGAGGTTAATTAATAGGCAAAAATGAGAGGGGCTCATGTTGTCGACCTCCCCGTGGTGAGCCCTGTCAACTGATTTCAGTCAGGCGAACGACAACAAACGGAGGCAGCAGCAGCGCCGTAGCTTGGCGCCAACCCGAAGCATGCACCCTTTTTAGGGCGGGCACCTACGGATGTCGAACCGGATGCATCACCCTGCTGCGGACTTCTGTTGCCTCAAAACGCAAGAAGAAGAAGAAGGCAAAAGAGACACAAAATGCTGGAGTAACTCAATGGGATATCAGGATAGAAAGGAATGGGTGATGTTTTGGGTCGACACCCTTCTTCAAATGTCACCCATCCTTCTAATCCAGAGATGCTGCCGGCGCTGCTGAGTTACTCCAGCATTTTATGTCTCTCTTCAGTGTAAACCAGCATCTGCAGTTCTTTCCTACACATGAATTAATAGCCAGTTGGTCTCAACAGTGTTAATCTAACATCGGTAAGTGGGGAAAAATGCTAGTCAGTTATTAAAGATGGGATAGCAGCACATTTGGAAAGTGGTGAAATCATTGGGCAAAGTCAGCATGGATTTATGAAAGGTAAATCATGTCTGACGAATCTTATAGAATTTTTCGAGGATGTAACTAGTAGATTGGATAAGGGAGAACCTGTGGATGTGTTGTTATATCTGGACCTTCAGAAGGCTTTTCCCACAAGGTCCCAACATAAGAGATTAGCATTCAAAACTTAAAGCACACGGTATTGGGTTCAGTGTTGACGTGGATAGAGAACTGGCTGGCAGACAGGAAGCAAAGGGTAGGAGTAAACGGGTCATTTTCAGAATGGCAGGCAGTGACTAGTGGGGTACCGCAAGGCTCAGTGCTGGGACCCCAGCTATATTTACAATATATATTAATGGTCTGGATGAGGGAATTGAATGCAACATCTCCAAGTTTGCGGATGACACGAAGCTGGGGGCAGTGTTTAGCTGTGAGGAGGATGCTAGGAGGCTGCAAGGTGACTTGGATAGGCTGGGTGAGTGGGCAAATGCATGGCAGATGCAGTATAATGTGGATAAATGTGAGGTTATCCACTTTGGCGGCAAAAACAGGAGGGTAGACTATTATCTGAACGGTGGCCGATTAGGAAAAGGGGAGATGCAACGAGACCTGGGTGTCATGGTACACCAGTCATTGAAAGTAGGCATGCAGGTGCAGCAGGCTGTGAAGAAAGCGAATGGTATGTTGGCATTCATAGCAAAAGGATTTGAGTACAAGAGCAGGGAGGTTCTACTGCAGTTGTACAGGGTCTTTGTGAGGCCACACCTGGAGTATTGCGTACAGTTTTGGTCTCCTAATCTGAGGAAAGACATTCTTGCCATAAAGGGAGTACAGAGAAGGTTCACCAGACTGGTTCCTGGGATGGCTAGGACTTCCATATGAAGAAATTAACTGGATAGGCTCGGCTTGTACTCGCTGGAATTTAGGAGATTGAGGGGGATCTTATAGAGACTTACAAAATTCTTAAGGGGTTGGACAAGGCTAGATGCATGAAGATTGTTCCCGATGTTGGGGAACTCCAGAACAAGGGGTCACAGTTTTAAGGATAAGGGGAAAGTCTTTTAGGACCGAGATGAGAAGATCATTTTTCACAGAGAGAGTGGTGAGTCTGTGGAATTCTCTGCCACTGAAGGTAGTTGAGGCGAAAACAGTTCACTGACTATATTTAAGAGGGATTTAGATGTGGCCCTTGTGGCTAAAGGGATCAGGGGGTATTGGAGAGAAGGCAGGTACAGGATACTGAGTTGGATGATCAGTCATGATCATATTGAATGGCGGTGCAGGCTCGAAGGGCCGAATGGCCTACTGCTGCACCTATTTTCTATGATTCTATAATGGGAAATAGTCTAAAATTATGCTCTAGTCAAGTCAGCTTCATTTGTCACATACATAATTACAAGATGTGCAGTGAACCGAAAGTGTGGCAATGCCTGCGGGATTGTGGAAAAACTACAGAACAGAATAGAACAGAATCAGTATTTGCATGTTAGAAAAAAAACAATTTTAAAAAAGACACAGCACAGCAATAAATGAGTCCCTGGTGAGATAAGAGTTGACAGTCCTGATGGCTGTGGGAAGAAATTCCCGTCTCATCCTCTCTGTTTTCACAGCGTGACAGCGGAGTCGTTTGCCTGACCAGTAGCAGCTGAAACGTCCGTTGCTGGGTGGTAGGTGTCCCCCATAATGTTGCTGGCTCTGGATCTGCACCTTCTGATGAACAGTGGCTTGCAAAAGTTTTCATACCCCTTGAAACCTTTCCACATTTTGTCACGTTTACAATCACAAATGTAAATTTATTTTATTGGGATTTTATGTGATAGACCAACACAAAGAGTGTGCATAATTGTGAAATGGAAGGAAAATGATACATGGTTTCCAAATTTTATTACAAATAAAAAAACTGAAAAGTGTGGCGTGCAAAATGTATTCAGCCCCCCTGAGTCAATACTTTGTAGAACCACCTTTCGCTGCAATTACAGCTGCAAGTCTTTTAGGGTATGTCTCTACCAGCTTTGCACATCTTTGAGACTGACATTTTTGCCCATTCTTCTTTGCAAAATAGCTCAAGCTCAGTCAGATTGGATGGAGTGCGTCTGTGAACAGGAATTTTCAAAGTCTTGCCAGAGATTTCTCAATTGGATTTAGGTCTGGACTTTGGACTGGGCTATTCTAACACATGAATATGCTTTGATCTAAACCATTCCATTGTAGCTCTGGCTGTATGTTTAGGGTCGTTGTCTGCTGGAAGGTGAACCTCCGCCCCTGTCTCAAGTCTTTTGCAGACTCTAACAGGTTTTCTTCCAAGATTGCCCTGTATTTGGCTCCATCCATCTTCCCATCAACTCTGACCAGCTTCCCTGGTCCCTGCTGAAGAAAAGCATCCCCACAGCAATGATGCTGCCACCACCATGTTTCACATAGGGGATGGTGTGTTCAGGGTGATGTGCAGTGTTAGTTTTCCGCCACACATAGCGTTTTGCATTTAGGCCAAAAACTTCAATTTTTGGTCTCATCAGACCAGAGCACCTTCCTCCACATGTTTGCTGTGTCCCCCACATGGCTTGTGGCAAACTGCAAACGGGACTTCTTATGGCTTTGTTTCACAATACCTTTCTTCTTGCCCACTCTTCCATAAAGGCCTGATTTTTGGAGTGCAAGACTAATAGTTGTCCAGTGGACAGATTCTCCACCTGAGCTGTGGATCTCTGCAGCTCCTCCAGAGTTACATGGGCCTCTTGTCTGCTTCTTTGATCAATGCTCTCCTTGCCCGGCCTGTCAGTTTAGGTGGACGGTCATGTCTTGGTAGGTTTGCAGTTGTGCCATACTCTTTCCATTTTCGGATGATGGATTGAACAGTGCTCCATGAGATGTTCAAAAAGCTTGGGTTATTTTTTTATAACCTAAACCCTGCTTTAAAAAACTGCTCCACAACTTTATCCCTGACCTGTCTGGTGTGTTTCCTTGGGCTTCATGATACTGTTTGTTCACTAATGGTTCTCTAACAAACCTCTAAGGCCTTCACAGAACAGCTATATTTATACTGAGATTAGATTACACACGTGGGACTCTATTTTACTAATTAGGTGACTTCTGAAGGCAATTGGTTGCACTGGATTTTATTTAGGGGTATCAGAGTAAAGGGGGCTGAATACTTTTGCACGCCACATTTTCAGTTTTTTATTTGTAAAAAAATGTGAAAACCATGGTATCATTTTCCTTCCACTTCACAAATTATATCGCCACTTTGTGTTGTTCTATCACATAAAAATCCCAATAAAATACATTTACGTTTGTGGTTGTAACGTGACAAAATGTAGAAAAGTTCAAGGGGTATGAAATACTTTTGCAAGCCACTGTATAGGTCCTGGAGGAGGGTGAGTGTAGTTCCATATCTATTGTACTTGAAATGAACTAATTGTATCTACGTATGGTGTATGTATGGTATATCTAATCTGGTCAGACAACATCTCTGGAGAAAAGGAATAGGTGACATTTTGGGTTGAGAACCTTCCAAGGGTATATCTGATCTGTTTGGAGACCATGCAAAACGAAGCCTTTCACTGTACTTCAGTACGTGTGACAATAACAAACCTAAACCTATGTAAAAGGTCGATTGTTGATCGACACAAAATGCTGGAGTAACTCAGCGGGACAGGCAGCATCTCTGGAGAGAAGGAGTGGGTGACGTTTCGAGTCAAGACCCTTCTTCAGATGCTTCTCCCCAGAGATGCTGCCTGTCCCACCGAGTTTTACTCCAGCATTTTGTGTCTATCAGCATCTCCAGTTCCTTACTATGCATTAGGCAGTTGGTCCCAACAGTGTTAATCCAAATGAGCAAATAGTCTAAACATTTAAAAGAACTCAGAAAAACTGAATAGGCAAAACACAAAAAATATACAAGCAAACTGCAGAATGCTAAGTTCTTATTACGTGGCAAAATCTTTTGGCATTTTGTGGAGAAACCAGGCTGGCACTGTCAAAGTAACAAATATCAGAAAAAAATCAGACTGTTTGCTGTGATGAAGATCATGTGATCATTAGTTCTAGGAGCAGAATTAGGCCATTCGGCCCATTCGGCCATCACGTCTACTCGGCAGTTCAATCATGGCTGATCTATCTCTGCCTCCTTACCCCATTCCCCCTGCCTTCTCCTCATAACCCCTGACACCTGTACTAAGAATAAGGAGTAAGCCATTTAGAACTGAGAGTGGTGAGCCTGTGGAATTCTCTGCCTCAGAGGGCGGTGGAGGCGGGTTCTCTGGATGCTTTCAAGGGAGAGCTAGATAGGGCTCATAAAAATAGCGGAGTCAGGGGATATGGGGAGAAGGCAGGAATGGGGTACTGATTGGGGATGATCAGCCATGATCACATTGAATGCTGACTCGAAGGGCCGAATGGCCTACTCCTGCACCTATTGTCTATTGTCTATTGTCTAATCAAGAATCTATCTCTGTCTTAAATATATCCACTGACTTGGTCTCCACAGCCTTCTGTGGCATAGAATTCTACAGATTCACCACCCTCTGTCTGAAGAAATTCATCCTCATCTCCTTCCTAATAGAACGTCCATGCATGCTGGAGTGTGCATCAGTGGAGTGTTTCCAGCCGTCTCTGTTTTTATTACTAGCTTTCAGCATCTGTAGTTCCTTCTAGTATTCAGACCATCTGATCCTTTCACTCGTCACTGTGGGAAACAAAGGACTATCCATTCACTTCTGTTATAATAATAACCATACTTTGGGATGTGAGAAGCACCAGAAAAATATAAAATAGTCAAGTCAAGAGCATTTAGTTGACATATGTTCCGACAATGGAACGATGAAATTCTTTTGATTTCATTTTTATTCATTTGCGTTATTAATCTGAAAGTGTCAGAGAGGAGAAATGTATATTAATCTCTTTCAGATGATAAAGCAGGTTCTTAACACAGCAAATAGACACAAAATGCTGGAGTAACTCAGTGGGACAGGCAGCATCTCTGGAGAGAAAGAATGGGTCACCCATTCTTTCTCTCCAGAGATGCTGCCTGTCCTGCTGAGTTACTCCAGCATTTTATGTCTATCTACGGTTTAAACCAGCATGTGCATTTCCTTGCTACACATTTCTCAGCACAGCAGTTGACGAGTGTAACCTCCATTCAATAGAAAATGGATCCTATGATTCAATCTTGAATTGAATCCTATCTGACCACAATCTTTCTGGTGCTATGTTATCATTGTGTCAAAGTAAAGCACCCTCACAGTTCCTTCAGATCAAATGTTAAAGGATACTATGCCATGTGCAGCCTTCATCAGAGCAGATAGTCTATTATTCCCCCCCCCCCCCCCCCCCCCGATGTTATCTTGGATAAATAGTGGCCAGCGAGCCGTCTAATGGTCAATGTCACACCAATGAAAAAGTAGCCTTAACCAAGCAATTAAACAGCCCATGCATTCACAGCAGTTAGAAAAGACTCGTTGTCTTCTAAAAACACACAAATCAATTTGTGCCACTTCCATCTTAAGTTCAGTAAGTACATTTGACTTTTCTTGTCCATTTTCTCATCTTCCTTACCTCTTCCTTCTTGATGGATTCTGTGGTCCTTGATTCTGCAAATCCCCTTTCATTAATGACTCTGCTAAATTTATGAGCAGGGACAGTTAATATTGCAGGCTATTCAATCATGAACACCACAGTCACCTGACACCACAGGCATCTATCTATCTGTTGTGAGGTGAATTGCAATGTTGGAGTGTGCTTCAGTGCCTCTATATACTCAGCATTTACTTGCTTCTCTATATTTGTACAGTTTTTAACTGTCATTTTCCCGTCTCATTCCCAATGTCATTTGAGGTTTTTATTTAACCATTATGCAAATTAATTAAATCTAAGTTAAATGAACAGGTGCTTTACATGTTGATGAAACATGTGTGGGAAGGAACTGCAGATGCTGCTTTAAACCGAAGATAGACACAGAATGCTGGAGTAACTCAGTGGGACAGGCAGCATCTCTGGAGAAAAGGAATAGGTGACGTTTTGGGTGTCTGAATAAGGGTCTTGATCCTTTTCTCCAGAGATGCTGTCTGACCCGCTGAGTTACTCCAGCTTTTTGTGTCGATCTTTGATTATACATGGCCTAGCAATGTACAGTACAAAGCTTTTTTTTTGTTTTGGGGTGGTGGTGGGGGGGTTGTGTGAAGAAATGTTACAATTGGTATTGCATACAAATGTAATGGTGACATTTTAATACAACTTACACCTACCCTAGGGACGCCACGATGACGCAGCGGTAGAGTTGTTGCCGTACAGCGCTTGAGACCTGGGTTCGATCCTGACCGCGGGTTCTGTCTGTACAGACGTTGCATATTCTCCCTATGATTGCGTGGGTTTCCTCTGGGTGCTCCGGTTTCCTCCCACATTCGGAAGACATGCAGGTTTGCATGTAAATTGGCTTCTGTGAAATGTCCATAGTACGTAGCATAGAACAAGTATATGGTTGATCGCTGGTCAACACAGAATAGGTAGGCCGAAGGGCCTGTTTACACGCTGTACCGTTAAAGCTAAAAACTAAAACTAAAGCTTATCAAAAATGTTTGAACTAACCTGCATTAAAATTCACAATTCACAATTCACAATTCACAAACTATGAAAATACATTAAAACCTACAATAAAAATATCTTAAATATTTTCTGTATAGGAAGGAACTGCAGATGCTGGTTTAAACCGGATAGACACCAAAAGCTGGAGTAACTCAGCGGGTCAGACAGCATCTCTGGAGAAAAGGAATAGGTGATGTTTCGGGTCGAGACCCTTCTTCAGACTGAAAGTCAGGGGAAAGGGCAATGAGAGATCTCGACAGTGATATAGAGAGATATAGAACAAATGAATGAAAGATATGCAAAAAAATAACGATAAAGAAACACGCCATTGTTAGCTGTGGATAGGTGAAAATAGTAAGATTAAACGAAAACTTACCAGTTTGAAGTTTGATCTTTATTTTATGAGGAGTAACGATGAGGCATTACGTGAAGAAGCCCCGCCTGGCGCTGGAACGGCATACTTCAAAGCAGCGGCATGAAAAACACAGAACATAATAGCCGGAGTAAGATAGTAAGGCTTCTCATAGATTTAGAAATACCAGATGATCATTTATTTTATGAGGGTGGGGAGTGGAGGGCACGTAATCCCTCATCGTTACTCCTCATAAAATAAAGATCAAACTTCAAACTGGTAAGTTCTCGTTTAATCTTACTATTTTACTTCGGAATCACGTGAGTGACTACGTGAAGATTTTGAAGCTTTCTGTGTTTTTCATGTCGTAGAATTTATTCCATACGACAGTCCGGCTCATTCAACACAGTGACGAGCGAATAACACATTTTTCCCCAAACATTGCCTCAAGTTATGTGATAAATTATTTCACATTATAAAGAATAAAAGTAATGCCCTTTCCATTGAAAGGCAAGTTTATCACAAAATATCAATTGATATGTATATTTCGATGGTATGACAAAGCAACAATTATAGAGAACCCAACACTCCGTGTCCAAACCTGACACCATGACTGGTTCCTTCTTACTTTAACATTAATTTACACCCTCCTGCGGCCTTGCATCTTTGCTCGAGCGGCTCATCCCGTGCCATTCCTGTGAATGTATCTACCTCATTAACAGAGTGATTTTCCACCTTTCAGTGTCTAGTTCCACTGTTTGTATCCAATTTCTAACCATCTAGAATACATTCCTCTAGAACCATCAGTTTTTACTGAACCTAATGTAGTTTTTGTGTGTAATAAGTAGTGCTGTCTCATTACCACAGAGACTCTTACCTACAACATATTTCATCAATGTTCACCCACACACACACACAATTTAAGGCCGACAGGATATGCTTATAGGTTTACCTTGGTTTCAGCTCCTCTTGGTGTGCTTTGTTTGGTAAATTCATAAACATATATGATAATGCAATCTGTATCCACATGCAATTATAACGTAACATTTGCAATGTTTGCACTCTTATATTGATACTAAAGTCATCAGCATTATTATTTACAATGTTAACTCTTTTTTTAAATCATTGATAGAGTTCGAGTCCATTGCCTAAGGCAATTCAGGATTATTTATCTCCCGACTTATATATTACAATTTTGGACAGATTATAGATATATATATATATACACATATATATATATTTATATTAATATCCACATATATATCCCTTTCCATATCGGGATATTATGAATGCACCTGATAACTTCTTGGTTAGTATATTGTCTGTTAATAGGACGGTAACACTGAGGCCTATTATTGGCTCTATCAATTAGATACTCAGAAAAATGCAATCCACAAGGAACTCACATATATCTAATATGATAAAATAACTTTACTGTATACACAGACTTCCAATTTCTTATAACAAAATATTGTTTTTTAGACTTATTTCTGCAATTTGCAGGTATAACACTTCTTTTATACATAATTATTTTATTGTTATGTTGTTATATTAGTTAAACATTCATAGACTTCTTTGACCATCAGCTGTTGTAATGGTCTGGTCAACCTGCAGATAGTCAAATTCATATTTTCATGTCATGGATGCCTTTGTACAACAATAAATTACTGCAGGGTTACACAAAACTGGAGAACCCAGCGGGTGCAGCAGCATCCAAAGAGCGAAAGGAGACAGGCAAACACTCGGGTCGAGACCCTTCATCAGACTTCAATAAATTACTGCAACTATGAATCATCACAAGTGGTTCAACATCACTCAATATTTATGAAACCATGAAGGATCCGTATTGGGCCACCAAAATGCCTCTGGCAGTGTCCTGCTACATTTTCATCAGACATTGCCCTATCAAACAAAATGAGGAACACAAAATAACATCTTTTCCTCATGTAATTGAGAGAAAAGCATCCACCTTTCCTGTTCTTGGTTTACCCACAAGAAACATTCGAAAGATTGGTGATTTAATCTGTATGCAACCAGATTAATCGTATGTAATCCATATTAATGACAATGTGTTTTCCTCCCAATTTTGTTGTCTCCGATACCATTGTCTCTTCCTTAGAGATAAACAGCTGGGACTAAACTTTTAGAATATGCCACATCTGTTTACTCAGATAATCCCATGATTGTTATTTGACTTATCTTGTGTGTTTTAACATATGCCACAGCCGTGGTATTGATCACCTTGATACGACATGGACACTTCAATAATTAATACAAATGTTTGGAAAATTTCTTAGGGACAATCCATTTGTGCTCACCTGGTATTATTGTCCGCAGTCCCAACAAGAGACGTATCAATTATTCTTATAAGAATAGATAATATTCTTATCTTTACCCAAACATTCACAGAAGCTGTACATCATCTGTAACACTTGCTTCAGTTTGCAACAGCTGTTAATCTTATAGTTGAAGCAGCTTGTGAACCTTTTTTGCATTACTTTAATAATGATAACATATCATTTGATATTTGCATAAGCCTCTCACAAAGGCATACATTTTTCTTATAAGCTTCTGTATTCCTTCTTTTGGAACTTTATTTACTCTTTACCTAACCTAATGGAGGGACAAAGTATGTCAACAACAATGAGACATATTTGTATCATGGAACAATTTTCCCCCTCTTATGGTGCTGAATTACTTCTGAATTCAGAATAGTAATTTATGAATATTTTATTAATGCGTAAACATACGCTTTATGTAATGGGTCAGGTCCTTGCCTGCCACCAGGTTTGTAATTGCAGCACTAATTTGCAGCTGACTCTTATAACCTTCCAATTTAAATGTAATCAAGATAACCCATGACCATGACCTCATTAGTGCAAGTGCTGATCTTTTATCAGCATAATTGTTCCTCCAGTATTCTGTTTAACAGCCTTGAACTGGTTTAATCCTTTGGACAATGTTTTAACTTGCACAGCTTGACCCATTTTAATTAATTTCAAGCACCTGTAATATTGATTAACAATTTGTTAATAGCAAATGTATTTCCATGTTCTAGATGTTTCCATTTTAATAAATGTTCTTACACTGTGAAAGTGTATATAAAATGATGTTTTGTATGGTTTATACCATCAAATCTTTACACTGAGGTAATTTTATAGTATGTAGTACCCCTTTCTTTATTGGAGTTACTTTTGAGTGCAAACCTAAAATCAATTTTTAAGGTTTTCTTATACAGGTGAACCAATCCTTCCTTAGTTATATTAAATTAATGATCATAATACACCTGTAATCCCCGACAAATTGGAGATTTCATGAACTTATTTTGTAACAAGATGTTTGCACCTCTTCAACGTACTTCAAGCCTTCTTTCCCCAATTATATGGGTTTGGATAAGGCTATGTTGGATTATACCACTTCTGCCTTTGTTTTGATCCATTATCAATCTTTCATTGGATCATAGTTTTTCCCCAAGTTTAAAGATCTTTGCCTTTGTTTTGATCCATTATCAATCTTTCCATAGTTTTTCCCCCAAGTTTAAAGATCTTTGCCTTTGTTTTGATCCATATCAATCTTTCACATAGTTTTTCTCTCTTGTACAATATATTGATTTATCTTAAGGCAGGTTTATTCATAATAATCAGGAGTTTAACATAACATTTGTATTAATCTGCGAATCTAGAGTGCAGATTTGGTAAATTATATATATTTCTTCCCATTGAGCTCCACAAACTGATGAATTTATTTTATTTTAAAAGTATTAGTTATTTGCACAATGTTTTATTTTATTTTATTTTTGAATAGTAATGCATGCACCAGTTAGAAATACTTTGAAATTGTATTTCTTTATATTCATATAATTTGAGACATGGATATCATAAACGGATTCACCGTGATATCTTTATAAAACATAAAAGTTTTTATCATATTCTGCTGTTTCAATCATTACAGCTTTGGTGAGGTTTTTTGTTTCCATGTTTACTTTCCATGGCCTCACTCTCATTAGTTCTGCTGTTTTAACCATAACAGCTTTTAGTGAGAGACCAACTAATTTTGGTTTCCATGGTAATTTTCCATGGCCTCACTTCTTATTCAGGTGTTGTGCATACACCTGTGTGTGTATATATATATATATATATATATATATATATATTATATATATATATTATATATATATATATATATATATATATATATATCTATATATATCTATAATATCTATATCTATATCTATCTATATCTATCTATATCTATCTATATCTATCTATATCTATCTATATCTATCTATATCTATCTATATCTATATATATCTATATCTATATCTATATATATATATATTGGTGCTGTGGTGAGTCCTTCATGACCAGCCACCACTATCAGTGCATTTTTAGGGTCAGTTTTTCCATTTTATTTTTCACTGCCCTTGTTTCTCCTGAGTTTTTTGTTTTTTTCCCCTCAAGGAGACTACCTTCAGAAAAATCTGAGGTAGATATTCCCACCATATTTCATCATATTTATTCCTTTTTATATGTGAAACCCCCTTAGGGTAGGTTAGGGAATATTTCCATTATTTTCCGTCTGAAGGCCTTTATTAACTTTTTAAAATATGGCCTTTCTGACTTATTTAAATTTTCCCCCCACTGCCAAAAGTTTGTGGAGCATCTTAAACTCCTAACGTATTTTTAACGGTCACCAGTATCGGAACCGGCTCCGTAATTAATCTCCCGTCCCGATCACTGGGTATTCCCCCGGGACGTTCTTTTTTAAAACTCTGTTATATTATACAGAGTATTTTCCCTCTATTTTACTCTTTTATTTTATTTTTGTTTTTAAATTCATTTTAAATCCTGGTTCAATACACCAGGCACGGAGTTTTCCAGACCCTAAAAGTTTTTCAACTGCACTTACCTGCCGGTTCCGTACCTACCGCTGTCGACGAGCTAGCCTCTGCAGCTCTTCCTTCTGCCGTCAGCGTCGACGTAATGCCGTTCCAGCGCCAGGCGGGGCTTCTTCACGTAGTCACTCACGTGACTCCGAAGTAAAATGAGTTATAGACAATGAGACTCAACATTTTCACTCTTCTCTCTGTTGTCAATGACATTACAATTAACCCATTACTGCATTTGGTAAAACAATAATTGTTCTGAAAGTCATAATTAGTGCGTAAGAAATTATGCAAATTGTCCTATATCTGTTGTAAAGGACATGTACTTTCCTTGACTGATTGTATAACGTGACAGCAATGTAATTTGCTTCTGTTTAATCTGTTCACATTTGCAACTATGGTGTCAGAATTAATTCACTGCATAACTAAATGAAGCATGCAGCTAGCCCCACAGTTTTTTGCCTTGTTATACTCTTCTTAGTGAATTTCCCCAGTATCCTTCTCCCAATTCTTTTTTTCCCATGGTTGGTTCTCCACAGGGAGCTATCAAATCTAATAAGTAATGAATTTGCTAGGCCAACTGTTGGTGTAAATGAAGGAACAATAGTTAGGCCATTTTTAGTACGTTCGAAAATGCTGTTTCATTAAAACTTATCAGGCATTCAACTGATTCCACCAGCTCTGTGGCAGTCATATTAAGATCATAATTTCTTCCTTTCAAATATTTATTGAAACCCTTAATATCCAATTGAATAGTCCACGTTGATTCTAAATGTGCCATTAAGTGCTTTAAAAATTAGATCAAAATTTCATGCTAAGTTGCTCCTTGAGTGGATTATCGGTGTTAAAACACCTGATCTGATGGCTAAAGGGATTTATTAAAGGATATTATTCATTACCCCCCTGTACTCGCTGGAGTTTAGGAGAATGAGGGGGCCTCACTGAAATACACAATAGGGAAAGGTGTAGGAAAGAACTGCAGATAGACACAAAATGCTGGGAGTAACTCAGCGGGACAGGCAGCATTTCTGGAGAGAAGGAAAGGGTGACGTTTCAGGTTGAGACCATTCTTCAGACAGAGAGTCAGGGGAGAGGGAGACACAGAGATATGGAAGTAAGGGAGTGAAAATGAGACACCAAAGGGGACAAAGCTCAAAGGAATATGTAGAATGGATAATTGTTAGCTAGTGGAAGGTGACAACAAAGCATACAAAAATAAAATTTAATCAGGAGGACAGTCAGACTGGTTGGAGAACTAGGATGGGGGAGGGATGGAGAGAGAGGAAAAGCAAGGGTTACTTGAGGCTCGGTCAAACTAATGTCCAGGAAACTGCACTGGAAGTTACTTTTATTTATAGTTTTATTCATGTAAAGGGAATTAATTAAAACTCATGTTAGTGGAACTGATAGGGAGCCACAGTGAACACTGAAAACCATTTAAAAAACACATTGTTTTGGTACTTCTTTCAATTAAATAAACATTTGCTCGAATTATGGGGAAGGCTAGGGGAACAGGTCTAATTTAAATAGTTCTCATGAAGAATTGGGGACTGGAAGATTAGCTCTAGTGATTTTTACACAATCATCCTATTCATGAATGAAGAAGGAAGAATTCCTTAAGGTGATTTTTGCTCTAGAATCACAAGTAGGTTTATAAAGAAGGTAGACAAAAATGCTGGAGAAACTCAGCGGGTGAGGCAGCATCTATGAAGCGAAGGAAATAGGCAATGTATCGCGTCGAAACCCTTCTTCTATATAAAGAACAGGCTTTTTGGAGATACCGCATGGAAACAGGCCCTTCGGCCCAATGAGCCCATGCTGATCACTGATCGCCCGCTCACACTAGTTCTATATTATCCCACCTTCTCAAAAGAATTCCTGCACATTAAGGACATTTGTTTTACTAAGGCTAATTAATCTACAAACCTGCACATCTTTGGACATGGGAGGAAACTGGAGCATCCGGAGGAAACGTAAATAGTCACAGGGAGGACATGCAAACTCCACATAAACAACAACTGAGGTCAGGATCTAACTTGGGTATCTGGTGCTCTGAGGCAGCAGCTCTATCAACTGTGTGTCGTCCTGTATTGAATGTTCTCAATTCTGTTAACCCTTGCTGTCTCCTCCCCTTCCCACCTCTCCCTCAGCCCTCAGGCCCTGGCATTCCCTCTCTCTCTATCTCTCCCCCACCCTAGCTTCTCATTTTCACACTACAAACAGCTTACAATGGCTTGTTTCCTTTATCATCGATACTTTTTTGCATATCTTTCATTCATTGTTCTTTATCTCTCCACATCACCGTCTATATCTCTCGTTTCCCTGATCCCTGACCAGTCTGAAGAAGGGTCTCGACCCGAAACGTCGCCTATCTCCTTCGCTCCTTAGATGCTGCTGCACCCGCTGACTTTCTCCAGCCTTTTGTGTACCCATGGTTTTACAAAGTCTAGGAGAAAGAGAATGGGGATTAGAGGGGCATTACTTGAAATAGGAGAATACAATGTTCATACAGCTGGGTTGTGAGGTGTCCAAGCTTAATATGTAATGCTGTTCTTCCAGTTTCTGCATGGCCTCTATCAGGCCATGCAGGATGCCAAGTGTAGAAGGGTCGGTATGTGAATTGGAAGTGGGAGATAAAAGGATTAGCAACTGCAGCTAATTGTCCAATACGCCTAATGAACAGATTGCAAGTGTTCACTAAAATGGTCACCTAGCCTATGCTTACTCTTGCCAATGTAATGAAGGCCACATCAGGAACACTGAATGCAATGAGTTGCACATGAACTTCGTCTCACCCAGAAAGGCTCCCAGTATTTCTAGATGGAATTGAGAGAGGAGGTGGAAGACAGGGTTACATCTCGTCAAGGGTGGAAATCGCTGTCAAAACATGGGAGGACAACAACATTTTTCGGTGGTCGCACGCGCATGCGCATGCGCATACACACACGCACACGCACACGCACACACACACGCACACGCACACACAGACACACCACACACACACACACACACACACACACACACACACACACGCGCACGCACACACACACACACACACACACACCACACACACACACCGCACACACACACACACACACACACACACACACACCCCCACAAACACAAGCACACACACACACACGCACACACACACACACACACCACGCCACACCAACACACACACCACACACACACACACACCGCCGCACGCGACACACACGCACACACACACACACGCACACACACACACACACACACACACACACACACACACACACACACACACACACACACACACACACACACACACACACACACACACAAACACACAACGCACGCCACGCGCACACACACGCACACACACACACACACACACACATCACACACACACACACACACACACACACACACACACACCACACACAGAGACCACACACACACACAGAGACACACACACACACACACACATCACACACACACACACACACGCGAACGCGCAAGCTCTCGGCCGTGGGCCCTGTGGACGGTAACATCAGAGCTGACATGGGCAATCTGGAACCCAAGCACCAAGTTGTAAGCGGCTGAAGGTGCGCATATCCTTGGGACAGCCCTCACTCTCTCATGGCCACCCTCCGCGGGACTGTGGGACGGGTGGAGCGGAGGTGTGGGACAATGTTACATCCTCCACAGTGATGTGACGGACGTGGTTTACTGACTGGACCAATCGCTGACAAGTTTCCGCCCCCGCCGGCAACGTCATGTCCGTTATTTGACTTTTCTGTTGAAACGACATTCGTTGGTTTCTAGGCAACGACGCCGCCTTTCGGATAGGTTCATTTTGCCAGAGGCCATTTCGGTGAGATTTTGCTTTTAGATGATGCAGCCTTTCGGTAGTTGGCTTTTAAGCATCCCACCCCTTTTCGGTTATTTGGCGGTTTTAGCTTTGTTTCCTTTTCGGTTATTTGGCGTTTCAGCTTTGTTCTATGGCGGTTATTTGGCGTTTCAGCTTTGTTTCCTTTCCGGTTATTTGGCGTTTTTTAGCTTTGTTTCCTTTCGGTTATTTGGCGTTTTTACCTTTGTTTCCTTTCGGTTATTTGGCGTTTCAGCTTTGTTTCTATTCGGTTATTTGGCGTTTCAGCTTTGTTTTCTATTCGGTTATTTGGCGTTTCAGCTTTGTTTCCTTTCGGTTATTTGGCATTTTTTAACTTTGTTTCCTTTCGTTATTTGGGCGTTTTTAGCTTATGTTTCCCTTTCGGTTATTTGGCGTTTCAGCTTTGTTTCTATTCGCTTATTTGGCGTTTCAGCTTTGTTTCCATTCGGTTATTTGGCGTTTCAGCTTTGTTTCTATTCGGTTATTTGGCTTCCACTTCTTTGCTTCGGCTTCTCGTCCATCAACGCCACGTCCGCACACGACCCAAAACATCACCCATCCTTTTTCTCCAGAGATGCTGCCTGGCACAATGATGCTGAGCTACACAAGCCCTTTGTGTCTTTCTTTGGGGAAAGCAATAAATAAGACGGCTTGGTACTCGTTAGGTGTGGATATAGAGGGAGATAATCAAGGCAGAGGACTCACCAATCCAATATTTGAAGAGGTTGGGGGAAAAAGGTCACAGGGATGGTGAAAACCCAACATGGTTTGTGGATGGGCTCAGAGATGGGCTCTGAAGAGGGCAGAGTGAGGAGGGGGACTCGGGGAAGATGCCATGGAAGGAGGCGGTGATATACGTGGCACAGTGCACAACAGCGGTACAGTTGCTGCCTTACAGCGTCAGAGACCCGGGTTCGATCCTGACTACAGGTGCTCTCCGTAGGGAGTTTATACGTTCTCCCTGTGATCACAAGGGTTTTCTCCGGGTGCTCCGGTTTCCTTCCACAATTCAAAAACTTAACAGGTTTGTACCATTAATTGGCTTCCGTAAATTGTAAATTATCCTTCGTGTGTGGGATAGTGCTAGTGTTCGTGGAGATCGCTGGTCGGCGAAGACTCAGGGAGCCAAAGAGTCTGTTTCAATGCTGTATCTCTAAAATCTTAAATCCAATGAGGAGGGGGCAACAGCAGGGTTCTACAGGATTAGGGATGAGGGGAAGTGCCGTGGGCATGGTCACCATTAGTGGAAGGGCCATGGAACACAATGGAGTTGGTGTTTAGGGACCCAACCTAGAGGTGGTTAGTAATGGGGTCTCTGATCTGAAGGGCACTCAGTGAGTGAGATTGTATCCTGTAGCATCTGGAGGCAGTTAGCTTGCATCCCTTGATAGACGTAAGGTAAATGAAGAGGTACTGGTTGAAGGCATGGATCTGGTGATGGATGAGGTGGAAGATAGGTCCATGGGACATCAAGGTCCGCAGTTGTGAGAGCCTCTATCAGGTACAACGTTTTATGCACGCTAATATAGGGCGAATACCGATGTGCCTTCCCGAGCCCCCATTCGCTGTGGATGTGTATTTCAGTCTCAGTCACAGAGGCCGATGTCTGAGGTTCCCACCTGCTTCAAAAGGGCATCAATTATACCAGTGCCCAAGAAGAGCAAGGTAACATGCCTCAATGACTATCGACCTGTGGCACTGACATCTGTGGTGATGAAGTGCTTCGAGAGGTTGATCATGGCGCAAATCAATTCCTACCTCGACAAAAACCTGTACCCACTGCAGTTCGCTTACCGCCACAACAGATCAACGGTGGATGCGATCTCGCTGGCTCTCCACTCCGCTGTGGACCACTTGGACAACAAAAACTCATATATCAGGCTGTTATTCATCGATTACAGCTCGGCATTTAATACTATCATCCCCTCAAGCTGGTCACCAAACTCACAGAGCTGGGTCTCTGCGCATCCCTCTGCAATTGGATCCTCACAGACCACAGTCTGTTCGTATTGGTGGAAACGTGTCAGACTCGATAACAATCAACACGAGAGCACCTCAAGGCTGCGTGCTCAGCCCCCTGCTGTACTCATTCTAACTCATGACTGCGTAGCGGTCATAAGTGCGAACTCCATCATCAAGTTCGCTGACGACACCACTGTAGTGGGACGTATCACTGATGGGGATGAGTCGGAGTGCAGAAGAGAGATCGAGCGACTGTCCATATGGTGCCAGCACAATAACC
This sequence comes from Okamejei kenojei, assembly GCA_035221665.1. Classification (NCBI taxonomy): domain Eukaryota; kingdom Metazoa; phylum Chordata; class Chondrichthyes; order Rajiformes; family Rajidae; genus Okamejei; species Okamejei kenojei. The sequence goes on from CM069143.1 coordinate 4,509,216, forward strand.
TGGCCCTCAACACCAGCAAAACCAAGGAACTGATTGTGGACTTTGGAAGGAGTAGGATGGGGACCCACAGTTCCGTTTATATCAACGGGTCAATGTTTGAAAGGGTCAAGAGCTTCAAATTCCTGGCCGTGCACATCTCTGAAGATCTTTCCTGGTCCGAGAACACTGATGCAATTATCAAGAAAGCACATCAGTGCCTCTACTTCCTGAGAAGATTACGGAGAGTCTGGTTGTCAAGGAGAACGCTCTCTAACTTCTACAGGTGCATGCTGACCAGTTGCATCATGGCTTGGTTCGGCAACTTGAGCCCCCTGGAGAGGAAAAGACTACAAAAAGTAGTAAGCACTGGCCAGTCCATCCATCAGCTCTGACTTCCTTCTCATCGAGGGGATTTATCGCAGTCGCAGCCTCAAAAAGGCTGGCAGTATCATCAAAGACCCACACCATCCTGGTCACACACACTCATCTCCCTGCTACCTTCAGGTAGAAGGTACAGGAGCCTGAAGATTGCAACGACCAGGTTCAGGAATAGCTACTTCCCCACAGCCATCAGGCTATTAAACCTGGCTCAGACAAAACTCTGAACAATAATAACCCATTATTTGTTATTTGCACTTTATCAGTTTATTTATTTATGTGTGTATATATTTACTAGACTAAGTGGGACCCGTTGGGTCCCATGTTCACATGGGATGGCTGGTCCCCGCGACGCAATATTCCACCTCTCCACCAATTCCAATATTAGTGGCCAGTGGGGGGGGGCTTTCTGGGGTGCTGGTATGGGTTATTGGGGTGGCAGCTTAGTGCTTCAAACCTGATGTGCTGGCAGCTTACTCACGGCTGGTGGGCTGGCAGTTGACATGGCTATTCCTTGAAATTCTATTTCAAGCAGTGTGCAAGGCCACCAAATTCAAATCCATTTTCCTACCACTTCAAGCAGGGTGCAAGGCAACCAAATTCAAGTGCAGTTTCATACCACTTCAAGCAGGGTGCAAGGCCACCAAATTCAAGTGCAGTTTCATACCACTTCAAGCTGGATCCAAGGCCACCAAATTCAAGTTCAGTTTCATATCACTTCAGGCAGGGTGCTAGGCCACCAAATGCAAGTGCATTTTCATACCATTTCAAGCAGGGTGAAACCACCTTAAAACCACCATGAAACCACACAAAACACCAAACTCACAGTTCAGTACATTCTGTGTGGTTCAGTTAGATTCACAGCTCAGACAGAGTCGTGACCTCTCCCTTCCCCATCATGCAGAGACTGAGCCACACCCACACTTCTGGGTTTTATAACCCCTCCTCCTCCCACCGGAAAAGGTGTGGCCTTCATGGCGTGATTGACAGGAGAGAGATTCTCAACACTTTTTTAAACACTAATAACACTTTTATTTTTAATTGATGGGAAGAATCCTCTGCAACTGCTGAGCGGAGGGGGACTGAGTAAGATGGCCAAAAATCACAGCCGTAAGTGGTAGCGTTTTATCTAAAATCAATATACAGTGCAAACAGGAAGTTACCCAAAGCACCCAAACCACATTTGCAGTAGTGCCTTTTTAACTTCAACCCAAAGCACCCAAACCAAAATTTACAGTATTGCCTTTTAAATTCAAAAACCCAAAGCACCCAAACCACCATTTGCAATAATGCCTTTTAACTTCAACCCAAAGCACACCAAACCACCATTCTGCAGTAGTGCCTTTTTACTTCAACCTAAAGCACCTGAACCACCATTTGCAAAGTAGTGCCTTTTAAATTCAACCCAAAGCACCCAAACACCATTTGCAGTAGTGCCTTTTAACTTCAACCCAAAAGAGCACCCAAACCACCATTTGTAGTGCCTTTTTACTTCAACCCAAAAGCACTCAAACCACCACCAATTTTCAGTAGTGCCTTTTAAAATTCAACCAAAAGCACCCAAACCACCATTGCAGTAGTGCTTTTTAACTTCAGCCAAAGCACCCAATCCACCATTTGCAGTTAGTGCCTTTTTAACTTCAACCCCAAGCACCCAAACCAAAATTTTGCAGTAATGCCTTTTAACTTCAACCCAAAGCACCCAAACCACCATTTGCAGTAATGCCTTTTAACTTCAACCCAAAGCACCAAACCACCATTTGCATTAGTGCCTTTTTACTTCAGCCCAAAGCACCCAAACCACCATTTGCAGTAGTGCCTTTTAACTTCAACCCAAAGCACCCAAACCACCATTTGCAGTAGTGCCTTTTTACTTAAACTCAAAGCACCCAAACCACCATTTGCAGTAGTGTCTTTTAACTTCAACCCAAAGTACCCAAACCACCATTTGTAGTAGTACCTTTTAACTTCAACCGAAAGCACCCAAGCCACCTTTTGCAGTAGTCCTTTTTACTTAAACTTCAAAAGCACCCAAACCACCCATTTGCAGTATTGTCTTTAACTTCAACCCTAAAGTACCCGAACCACCATTTAGTAGTAGTGAAACCTTTTAACTTCAACCGAAAGCACCTCAAGCCAACCTTTTGCAGTAGTGCCTATTAAACTTCAACCCAAAAGCACCAAACCCACCATTTGCAGTAGTACCTTTAAACTCAACCCAAACAACCCAAACCACCAATTGCAAGCGGTGCCTTTAATAATTCAAACCCAAACACCCAAACCACCCTTTGTAGTAGTGCCTTTTTAACTTCAACCCAAAACCCCCCCAAACCACCATTTGCAGTAGTGCCTTTTACAGCATCCCCAAACCCCCCCAAACAACCATTTGCATGCAGTGCTTTTTTACTTCAAACAACCTATTTTTTATTTCAAACCACAATAAGGGCACTCACAGTTTGAGGTTATTCAGAGCTCAGAGAGACGTGACCCTCTGGCATCCTCCATCATGCAGAGACAGAGTGAGGCACACCATTTCTGGGTTTTATAGACCCTCCACCCCCTCCCACCAGCAGGGCCTCTGATAGAATCGGCAAATACATAAAAAACATTAATATATCTCTGATGTTCATCGATTGGAAAATCCGCTAGTCCAAAAGGCGGAGAGGGCCCATACCGAGGTGGCCAAAAAATGACAGCCGTAGGTGGCACTTTCTGTCGGAAATCACAGCGTGCAGCGAAGCCAAAACAGTCAAGATCAGACTTTAGTAATATAGACCTAACTAAGTGGGACCCATTGGGTCCCAACATCACACGGGAGGGCTGTCACCACGCAATATCCACCTCTCTCAATTCCAATATTGCTCGCCAGTGGGGGGGGGGGGGGGGGTGGCATGCAGTTGCGCTAGATGGGTGTTACGCGCCCGAAGGTACTGTACGAGAGTGGCTAGTAGAGACATTGTGGGCCAAATAATCTTGGGCTGAAGCCAACTGCAACTGATTTTAAAAGCACACGCCACGTCAAAACAATTTGCCGCAGCCTACCTGACAACCGAAATCCATTTTGTTGAACTCAAACTCTTTAAAAAAGCGAGGCAAACAATTGGCCCACAGCCCACCTGACAACCAAAATCCATTTTGTGAACAAAAACTCTTCAAAAGGCCGAGGCAGAACAATTGGGCCGCAGCCACCTGACAACAAAATCCATTTGTGAAACACAAACACTTGAAAAAGTCGAGACAAACAACTGGGCCGCAGCCACCTGACAACCAAAATCCATTTTGTGAACACAAACTTTTAAAAGCGAGGCAAGCAATTTGGGCTGCAAGCCACCTGTCAACCAAAATCCATTGTTGTGAACACAAACACTTTTCAAAAGGCGAGGCATACAATGGGCCGCAGCCACCTGAACAACCAAATCCATTTTTGTGAACTCTACCTTTTTAAAAGCGAGCAAACAATGGGCCGCAGCCACCTGCACCCCAAAATCCATTTTTTGAAAACAAACTCTTTAAAAAGTGAAGGCAAACAAATTGGGCCGCAAGCAGCTGTCCAATCAAATCCTTTTGTGGAACACAAACTCTTTAAAACGGCGATGGGCAAAACAATTGGGCCGCAGCCACCTGACAAGCAAAATCCATTTTGTGAATGAACACAAACTCTTTAAAAAAAGCGAGTGCATACAATTGGGCGCGCAGCCACCCTGACACCAAAATCCATTTTGTGAACACAAACTTTTTTTAAAGGCGCGGGAGCAAATAACAATTGGCGCAGCCAACCTGTCACCCCAAAATCCATTTTGTGAATACAAACACTTTTAAAAGGTGAGGCAAAACAATTGGCCACAGCCACCTGTCAACCAAAATCCATTTGTGAACACAAAACTCCTTAAAACGCGATGCAAACAATTGGGCCGCACCACATGACAACCAAAATCCATTTGTGAACACAAATTCTTCAAAAAGGCAAGGCAAACAATGGGCCGCAGCCACCTAACAACCAGAAATCCATTTTGTGAAGACAAACTCTTGAAAAAGGGCAAGGCAAACAACTGGGCTGCAATCAGTTCACCTGACAACCAAAATCCAGTTTCGTGAAAACAACTTTTTTTTAACAATTGCGAGGCAAACAATTGGCTGCAACCACCACCTGCAACCTAAATTCGATTTTGTGAATGTGGCGCACCTAAGACGGTGTGCCCACCATGATTTAATTATTTGCTGGTGCAATGAAGTTTATAATGTGCAGCAGGAGGGAGAACTTCCTGTGTCACTCCCAGTTGCTGCGGGGACTGAAACAGGCAGTACTATTCCCCCCCATCTCGGCAGAAGCAATCTGGGATGAATTAAGACGCACTGTGTCCTCCATTTCTATCTCACACCTGCTTTTATACCTGTCGGTAGACTGTCAGGACACACAATATGCACTTTTGGTTTGAATATGGTTGGGGATGTTTCTGTTTATTTCAGGTGTTTAAATAATTGTTGAAGTTATGGGTTTACTGGTTGTTAACGTTTGTGAGTGTGCTGTGTTGGAAGGAATAATAACATGTAGCATGGGCATATTCTTATAGGTCATTCCATAACCTGTGGTGGTTGCAGACTTGTAATGAGGATATGGCAAGGAAAAAAGGCCAAATGTCAACTTTTTAGCATGTTTGCGAAATGTGCAGTGAAGGTTAATTAAGTCCTAATAAAATTTATTGAAGTGTAAAATCAAAAATACAAGTGTGTAAATCGCACAGAGAGTGTATTAAGTACAAGGAAACATAGGAAAAGAACGGCCTTGATGAAAACTGTAAACAAAATGGTGTTTATGGGAGAGACAAAATGGATGACTGAACAATGATAAAGAGCAATGTTTTGTGTTTACATGATATTGAATAAAACAACCAGCAGAAGCAATCTGGGGATGAATTAAGACGCACCCTTTGTCCTCATTTGCTATCTCACTCCTGCTTTTATACAGGATTATCTATCTGCTTATACGTGCCCCAACCATGGGGCCCGTATCTTGAACACAAACTACCCCAGGTAAAATATTATATGGAATAATAATTCCTTAACCTAGGAGCTGGTCAAGTTAATAACATCAACGACGGAAGTCTGTAGATGGTTAGCCATGCTAGTATGGCTAGCACTAACTGCAACTACTCTAGATGATAGTTTTTGTCTATCTTTAAGCACAATACTAACCTCTTAATCTAATCCTTTACTTTCTTTATATAATCTATTGTGTTTTTTTCAGTTTGAATGATTACAACACATGGACCATTGGAGATATAATTGTGAGGACATAAACGAGACTTAAAAGTTCATTCAATTCGATGTTCGGGTGTAAGGTTGGTTCTGTCGGGCTGATCCTTAGACCTACTATTGTAGACCTACCATTAAACATAAAAGCAAGACTCAAAAATGAATACTAGGGAATGAGGATTAACGTTTGTAGTTTGGAATGGTTAAAGGAATTAAATGAACCGATAAAGAGAGGAAAAGTATTGGCACATTTAAAAGGCAACTAAAGCGACGTAATTTATATTCCAAGAAACTCACTTAAAAAAAACGGCCGAATATAGGTTGAAAGCTAAATGGATATATAAAATGTTATCACTCTTCTTCACGAGCATAAATCAAAGAGCGTAGCAATATTATTTCGTCAAGTACTTTATATTATGCATACATCGAACTATAACGATAATGATGGGCAAAAGAAATTTAACATAATTGTGATAGGATAATTAAACACAGAAAAAATGATACTTGTTAATATATAGGTGAGACCAAATTTGATAGCCCCATTGTTATTTAGAAAGTACTTAACAATATTCCGGAATTAACACAATATAATTTAATAATTGGAGGAGATTTACATGCACACTAGACCCCTACTTAGACAGAATCTACAAAGCAAAGAATAAACTAAATCACACTCCAGTGATTTTTAACGCATATATGCAACGACTAACATAAAGATGTTGGAGAACAGAAAACCCTACAGAACAAGAAAACTCTTTTTACTCTCCAGTACATAAAACCTAATTCAAGATAGATTTAATTTTTTGGTGACGCAAAAACTTATTTCACTCACGTATGAATCCTAATATCATAATATTATAATTTCAGATCATGGCGCACATTAACATTTAAGATTAAAATAATGGTAAAACAGAAAAATCATGACATGAGTGAAATTTAAAATAACCCCACAAATTTTTAAAAAAAAATAAAACTACTCAGGAATATATCACAACTCAAATAAGATTTTTTTTGAACAAATGATCAACCAGAATATCTTGCTCCTTGTTATGGAAAAATCAAAGCATATCACCGGGAATCATGATCTCTTCACGAAGCATTCCATAATAAAAAGATTCGAAGAACAACAAGATTTGGAAAGGAGATTAAACAATTAGATATACAGAATGCAACAAAACCAATATAATATTACACAATAAAAATGCATGCACTGAAATATAAATTAAATAAAAATATACAATCAATTGTAAAACTTTATCAAATACCAAACAATTACAGTTCGAATTTGGAGATAAACCCCCAAAATTATTGCCTCCCAATTAAGGTAATGGAAGCTGAAAAAATTATCTCAATGGATTAAATAAAAATTCACATAACGGCGAATTGCTAATACAACCCAAAGATATAATTAAAAATTTATGCAATATTATACAAACTTATACAACTGCTAAAAACAACATAAAAATAACAGAAATAGAAGCTTTAAAAAAAATGTTAACCTGAAAGGGTTGGATTTACAAAATAGAGCATACTAAATGCTGAATCTCAACAAAAGAAATTCCAAGAATCTATTAGAATTCATTAAAAAATGTAAAACACTCGGGACCAGATGGTAATAAAGGCGGAATTTTTATAAAATATTTCATGATCATATGGATCCACACGTTTGTAAATCATTATATGAACAGATATACACACAGCAGAATTACCAGAAACGTTGGAATGAATCTATATAACACTTATACCTAAAATAAATAAAGACTTGGATGAACCAGGAATCATTTAGTACAATAGCTCTATTAAATACTGATCAAAGATTTTATCAAAAATACTAGCACAAAGGCTAAGTTCAGTTGTCAAACGAATTAATCCATCCCGATCAACAGGATTTAATACCAAAAAGATATTCCTCGTATAATACTAAGACGGTATTCTATATTATATACTCGAAAAGAAGTAATAAAAAAGGGACTTAGTAGTCATATTTCGCTGACGCAGAAAAAGGTTGTGATCAGTAAATGGCCTTACACTATTTTTCGGTTTATGGAAGCTTTCAAATTGGGAGAGAAGTTTACTACTTGGATTAAATTGTTAAATACAAATCCGACAGTCTAGAATAACAACACAACCCGAATGTTATCAACTACATTCAATTTATCTCGAGTTGTAGACCATGTTGGCCCTTTATCACCTTTATGTTTGCACTCGCAATAGAACCTCTCGCCCAGAGGTAGATTAACATCCGAAATACATGGATATGATCTAGAGACACTAAAATAAAATCTCCTTATATGCGAGATGCTTTATTACTTATAAATCACTGAACTCAAGAAACAAGTATCTCCGAAATTTGTTAAAACTAATAACGTAATTCGAACTTCTCAGGATACGTATAATTGGAAAAAAAGTGAACTCAATGGCCAATAAAACGTGAATAACTTACATATATACAACAATTCCCTTTAAGAAACAAACGAAATATTAAATATCTTGGATTTTTGTTACAAAAAGATTCGTCTCTTTATTTAAATTTAACTTCCTCCCCCCATTAATGTATAAATTAAATAAGAATATTTTATTACTGGAAAAGCTTACCTATTTCAATGTTAGGGTAAAATTAATACAATAAAAATGATCTATCTCCTCCCACCATTACTATATCTATTTTCAATTAATTTCACGATATATCTCCCTAAAAAAATTTTTTCAAAAAGGTAGATTCCCTAATTACTAACTTATCTGGGGATTATTAACGCCATAGAATAAATAAAAAACACTTATGTAAACCCAAAATAAAAGGGAGGATTAGCACCATACTATACAAATTTTATGTTTTATTACTGGGCAGTCAATTATTAAAAATATGAATTTTTTGGCTAGAAAGAAATAGATAATAAACCAAATTGGTTAAATATGGAAAAAGAAGATTGTTCTCCATTTGAAATTAGCTCTATAATATTTGCTAATACTAACTTAGCTAAGTAAAAATTTATATGTGAGAAATCCGATAATAGAAAACGTAATATCCGCATCTGGAAACAAATAAAGAAAACATTAAAACTAAAATCTATACATTATGTCTTAAACCATCGCCAATAATGTTACGTTCAAACAAAACTTCAAGGATGGATAAGGCTTTTTTTTTACACATGGAAAAATAAGGGAATTAACTAAGATGGGTGATCTTTATAAGAAAACTCTTTCTACTTTCATTTCAAGAGTTACAACAAACTTATGGGACTTACACAATAAAGAATATTTTAGATATTTACAAATCAGAAATTACGTTTCTGCAAATACACAAGAACTTAGAAATAGAAAGACAGAAAATTTTAGATGAATGCTTGTATAAACATCCAAATACGGAAAAAATGATATCATATATATAACAATATTCTCTTGGAAAGTGATGTTCCATCAACAGAAATATATAGACAGTCTTGGGAAAATTAATTAGGCCAAATTATAAGGCCAGAACCAATGGGTTGAAAGTTTACAACATATACATCATTGCTCGTTAAATGCTAAAACATTCTTATACAGTTTAAAATACTACATAGATACATTATTCCAAATCTAAATTACATAACATCTTTCCAAAAGTATCCCCCATATGTGATAAATGTCAAAACTCAGAAGCAAATTTATCACATTCATTCACTAACTTGTATAAAAATTTTGCAAAATACTGGAACGAAATATTTAAGATAATTTCGAATGTTGTCAATATAACTTTGACTCCTGATCCAAAGTTAATAATACTTGGAATACTAGAAACATCAGACCAAACTAATAACAATGAACCAAATAATTTTTATCGATCTATGGTTTTAATAATTGGGAAAAAATTAATAACTAAAAAATTTTGGAAAGGCCCTACATCCCCAACAAATCAAAATGTGGAACACAGAAATGTCGGAGACACACTTCATCTGGAAAAGAGATATTGAGGCTTGTCTAATGGACAGGTTAGATCTCTTCAGAGAGATTTGGTGGGGGGAAATATTTACAGGGTCATAATGGTTCGGCACGAGGGCTTGACTGAGGCCTGAATTTGAATGGAACTGAAGAAATATATATAATAAAATCATGAATATATCTCCAAGGACGGAATTAATGATTAATACTCCATTCTCCATCATACTTTTCACACACACAACACTCTTTTTCTCTATTTTTTCATACTTTTATAAAAAATTAGAAAAATGTATAGAAACACATAATATTAAATTTTTAATATCCAATATGAATATAAATATTACTAATATCATGAAAGTATTATTAGTATCATCCCCCAAAAATGTATTTACCCGTCAATTATATAAAATATATAGGTTTTTAATTTTAAAATCAATGATAATACAAAATATTATTTAACAGTGTGGAAAATTCGAATTAATATATGAAATGGTGTATTACTTGGTGGGGGGTGGTGTGGTGAGTAGTGTCATTATGTATTTTTTCAATTATATAAAAATATGGTCTTAAATTTCAAAATCAATGAGCAAACAAATATTATCAACGGTACAAATGTGTGGGGTATGGATCACTAATATCATGAATGTATTATAACTTTTTTAGTACCTAAGTATTTCAATTTATATAAAATATATAGTCCCTTAAATTTTATAATCAATGATAATACAAATATTATTAACAGTACGAATATCATTAATATCATGTATTTTCATCATTGTTGATGACAAAATAATGTACTTTGTTATTATTATGTTTTTCTGTAAAAATATTTAACAAAAAAAAAAAACATGAATCACAAACATTTTTTTTTTAAATGGCGGCAAACATTTTGTGCAGCAAGCAGCCAAATGACAACCAAAATTAATTAATGTGGAACACAAACTCTTGAAAAAGAAGAGGCAAAACAATTGGGCTGCAGCCACCTGCCACAAAATCCATTTTGTGAATACAAACTCTTTAAAAAAGCGAGGCGAACAATTGGGTCGCAGCCACCCCACCAGACAACCAAAATCCATTGTGAACACAGCTGTTTTAAAAGGCGAGGCAAACAATTTATTTGGGCCGCACCAAATACGTCAACCAAAATACCATTTTTGTTATTTGTGAACAAAACATTTTTTTTAAAAAGGCGCGGGCAATCAATTGGGCTGCAGCACTTGACAACAAAAATCCATTTTGTGAAACAAACTTTTTTAAAAAAAAAAGGCGAGGCAAACAATTGGCTGCAATCAGCCAACTGAAAACCAAAATTCATTTGTGAAAACAAACCTTTTTTTAAAAAGGTGAAGCAAACATTTGGGCTGCAAAGCAACCACTGACAACCAAAATCCATTTTGGCGAACACAAACTTTTTTAAAAGGCGAGGCAAACAATTGGGGCCGCAGCCACCCTGTCCAGCCAAAATCCATTTTGTGAACACAAACTCTTTAAAACGGCGAGGCAAACAAGTTGGGCCGCAGCCACCCGTCAACCAAAATCCATTTTGTGAACACAAACTCTTTAAAACGGCGAGGAAAACAATTGGGGTGGGGGGGGGCCGGGCCGCAGCCACCAGACAACCAGAATCCATTTTTAAGAGAAACTCTTGAAAAAGGCAAGGCAAACAATTGGGCCGCAGCCACCTGACAACCAAAATCTATTTTGTGAACACAACTCTTGAAAAAGGCCTGGCAAACAATTGGCACCGCAGCCACCTGACAACCAAAATCCATTTTGTGAACACAAACTCTTGAAAAAGGCAAGGTAAACAATTAGGCTGCAAGCAGCACCCTGACAACCTAAATTACTTTTATGAACAAAAATCTTTTTTTTAAAAAGACGCGGCAACAAATGGGTAGCAAGCCGCCAAATGACAACCAAAATTAATTTTGTGAACACAAACATTTTAAAAAGGCGAGGCAAACAATGCGGACCCGCCGCAGCCAGCTGACAACCAAATTCCATTTTGTGAACACAAATTCTTCAAAAAGGCGAGGCAAACAATTGGGCCGCAGCCACCTGACAACCAGAATCCATTTTGTGAAGAGAAACACTTGAAAAAGGCAAGGCAAACAATTGGGCCCAGCCACATGACAACCAAAATCCATTTTGTGAACACAAACTCTTGAAAAAGGCGAGGTAAACAATTAGGCTGCAAGCAGACCACCCTGACAACCTAAATTCATTTTATGAACAAAATCTTTTTTTAAAAAGATGCGTCAAACAATTGGGTAGCAAGCAGCCAAATGACAACCAAATTCCATTTTGTGAACACAAACTCTTTAAAAGGCAAGGCAAACAATTGTGCCACAGCCACCTGACAACCAAAATCCATTTTGTGAACACAAACTCTTTAAAAAGGCGAGGCAAACAATTGGGCCGCAGCCACCTGACAACCAAAATCCATTTTGTGAACACAAAATCTTTAAAAAGGCGAGGCAAACAATTGGGCCACAGCCACCTGACAACCAAAATCCATTTTGTGAACACAAAAACATCTTCAAAAAAAGGTGAGGCAAACAATTGGGCCGCAGCCACCAGACAACCAAAATCCATTTTGTGAAAAAAACTTTTTTAAAAAAGGCGAGGCAAGCAATTGGGCTGCAGCCACTTGACAACCAAAATCCATTTTGTGAAAACAAACTTTTTTTAAAAAAGGCGAGGCAAATAATTGGGCTGCAAGCAGCCACCTGAGAACCAAAATCCATTTTGTGAACACAAAATCTTTAATAAGGCGAGGCAAACAATTTGGAGGCAGCCACCTGACAACCAAATTCCATTTTGTGAACACAAACTCTTCAAAAAGGCGAGGCAAACAATTTGGAGGCAGCCACCTGACAACCAAAATCCATTTTGTGAACACAAACTTTTTAAAAAGGCGAGGCAAACAATTGGGCAGCAAGCAGCCACCTGACAACCATAATTCATTTTGTGAACAGAAACTTAAAAAAAAAAGTAAACAATTTGGCAGCAGCCACATCAAGAGGGACTCAAAGTGGAGGTAGATATCGTTTCAGTGTTATTCACAGCTCAGAGAGCCATGACCCTCTCGCTTCCTGGTCTGGCAGAGACTGAGTGAGGGCACGACACTTCCGGGTTTTATAGTCCCTCCCCCTCCTCCCTGCGCTAGTGGGGGCAGCAGAGAGAACATAGAGAGAATGGGGAATTAAAAAAAACAATAATATAATCTCTCATTTTTCATCGATGGGAAAAAATCCTCTGGTCCAGTAAGGCGGAGGGGGGCTCTGAGCGAGTGGCCAAAATTGACGGCCATAGGTGGTGGCGTTCTCTCGGAAGTCGCAGCACAGCAGGCCAAAAAGCGGTCAAGATCAGACTTTTAGTTATATAGATATAATGGTATATGGACGCACTGATCTGTTTTGTAGTTAATGCCTACTAGTTCTGTTGTCTGAAGCAAAGCAAGAATTTCATTGTCCTATCAGGGGCACATGACAATAAACTCACTTGAACACTTGAACTTGAACTACTGGCACATGGTGGGGAGTGTAGAGTGTAGAACAGGAACAGAGAACTATTGTGAGAAGCGTGAAACAGATCCTGTTGGCCCAAAGTGGGAAGTCTGTAAACAGAGCTGAAGCCATGAGGGTCTTTTTTGAAGAAGGGTCTCGATCCGAAACATCACCCATTCCTTCTCTCTGGAGATGTTGCCTGAGTTACTCCAGCTTTTGTGTCTAGCTTTCGGTTTAAACCAGCAACTGCAGTTCATTCCAACACCATGAGTTTTTGTGCTCAATAATCCAACAACTGCAGTTTCGTTTCCTCAAGTACCGGACTAAATTGCATAAGCATGCCTTTTAGTTCAAAACTGATTTTAGTTGAAAAACAATTAAAGAGGACAAAAACAGAAAAGGAACAAAAATTACCCGAAACAGCAGGAACATGCGTTATATTGAAAGGGAAGAAGAATTAGTGAACCAGTACAGTACAAAAAGAGCTTAGTTAAAGGAAATAAATATTTAATTCAAGATAGAAGCTTAAAAATGGGAAGGAGTTTTTCTGGAGAACACAAACACGGCTGAAGATATATTTTTTCCATCTCAATAATGATTTTAGAAATGTGGAACCAAGCACGCAGTCATCTGGTGAGTAATGTCTTTTCAAAGCCTTTTTATTATATTTAAAAAAAATACTTTTTTTGACAGGAAAAATAGCCATCTGGCTCGACCAACAGGCACACCTTGTGTGCTCGATAATTCGTCTAACTACAGAATTAATTTTGGCAATAGACAATCTTTGCTCTGTGTCTCCGACTTTCACATGGTTTTGCTTGTTACCATCAGGAGAAAGGTTAGACGATGTTTGTGGCACTAAAGCTGCTGTCCCACTTGGGAGACTAGGCTGTCTCCACAAAGGTCGCGGGGTGAATGCCTGTTTGTTCGTGAGTTCTGCCTCCTCAAGTCGTCTAAAGATCGTAACATTTTTCTGGTCGCCGCTGGATTTTGAAATGTTCAAAACTTTTCGCCGACTGTATGCTTGAACGTAGCTTGTCTTCTCCTGACGTAGGTGTCGTAGGTTGTCGCCAGGATGACGCAGTTTGTCGCCAGGTGACGTAGGTTGTCGCCGAGTGCTGACTTGTGTGAATTCCATGGCGACTAACTACGTCAACCTACGTCAACAGACATCAACCGGCGACAGGTACCGGCGACTGAATTGTCTTCAGTTGTCGCCGACTGGTCGTTGGTTGTCGTAGCGTGTCGCGGGCGGACTTTGGTTGTCGTAGGTTGCCTGCCTGTGTGGTTGTAAGGTTGGCGTAGGTGTGGTCAAAGGTGGTCGTTCTAATGGGTCGCCGGTTGTTGGTACCCCCCCACCCCGCTTGCCGTATAGCTTGATGTAGCTAGGTGGTAGATTGTTGTAGCTTGTCGTGGACATTGTCACAGGGAGGTTCCAGTCGCCGCTTTTTGGGCAACCAACTATGACTGTGACCGTCGCCAAAAAATCTCCTAAGTGCGACAGGCCGTTTAAACACCTACAAAGAGTTCTACAATCTTGAAGTAATTATTCACAATGACACAGAGTGTCTCCTATTGTAATCTATTGCCTGTTACATTATAGAAAATAAATGGTTCAATGCATGGAATAAAAACTAGGCAGAGAAAAAACATCTTGCAGCAACTTTATATTTTTATGGATTAGAAATATATGTTTAGATTTTTATTGCTGAAGAATAATTGTGATTTTGCTACTATTTGATTCTTAATATAATTACAAATACCTCATTGTTATGTGATTACAAAAATAATTACATTGTTTCACATGATGGCTCCCCATATCATTAGTTGAATTAGATGTTGAAATTAGATGTTGCTGGATTAGATTCTTCATGGGATCCCAGATTGTTTTCAACATAGAAAATACATGCTTAAGAATGGAATATGGGACTTGGGCTCAAATGGTTTATGTATAAAACTAATGGGGAAGCGAGTGAACTACTGTTTCATCGAACTGGAGTACCAACATGAGAATAATTGAATATATATAATATTGGCCATTTGGGATCCGTTAAAATCACATTGTGACTTTTGCCTACACTCAGATCCACAAAATTCCAGCCAGTAAATCTCTTTGATGTGACAGAAACAATATAGTTTTGATGCACATTAAATTCTGTGTTCTGTAACTGCTTTCATCATCAGTGCATCCTCTGTCATTTCATAAGGTCATACGTTATTGGAGCAGTATTAGGCCATTTGGCCCATCAAGTCTACTCCACCATTCAAATCATGGCTGATCTATCTCTCCCTCCTTAACCCCATTCTTCTCCCCATACCCCTGACACCCAAACTTATCAAGAATCTATCTATCTCTGCCTTAAAAATATCCAATAACTTGCTCCACAGAGGGCTGTGGCAATGAATTCACAGATTTACCACCCTCCTACTAAAAAATTCCTCCTCATCTCCTTCCTAATGGAATGTCCTTTAATTCTAAGGCTATGACCACTGTCCTAAACTCTTCTACTAGTGGAAACATCCATTCCTCATCGATTCTATCCAGGCCTTTCCTTTCACAACCTTCGAAAGTTGAATGATGGAAATAATGCAAGATTGTTATTTGATTGCATTATTGCAGTTCATAAAGTGGTGTCACAGATTAGTCCTATATGTTTCCTGTAAAATAATAATTTTAAATACCGACGTCGTCTATCCTAGACAATTGGGGATCATGAGTTCAGTGAAATCATTCCCACAGAGGAAGTGAACAAATGAAATTGCAACTGAAATCAGAGGTCTCCGTGTATTAGTGGCTTCACATTTACCTTCAATGCAGCTCCCAGTTGTTTGCCTGGTTCATGATAATGCTTCAAACCAGATGATTTCACCATCATCACATAATGTGCAAGAGCACCTCTGTTGTGCCTTAAAGTCAGGAGATTTCTTTGTGCATTCAGGATGAACATAGAGGCATAGAGTGATACAGTGTGGAAACAGGCCTGCCTACCTGCCAACATCGGCCCAACAAGTCAAAGTCACATGTGGGTCCCATGAAGGCAGACAAGGGTGAAATTATTATGGGTAACAAGGAAATGGAAGAAGAGTTTGAACAGGTTACTTCGGATCTGTCTTCACTAAGGAAAACACAAACAATCTCCCCAGATGTACTGGACGACAGAGAATCTAAAGGGGTAGAGGAACTGAAAGAAATTTTCATTAGGCGAGAAATAGTATTGGGTAGGCTAATGGGACTGAACGATGATAAATCCCCGGGGCCCTGATGGTCTTACATCCCAGGTCCTTGGGGACGTGGCTCTGGAAATAGTGGACACATTGGTGAATATTTTCCAATGTTCGAATCGATTCAGGATCAGTTTCCTGTAAATTGGAGGATAGCTAACGTTATCCACCCACTTTCAGAAGGAGCGAGAGAGAAAACGGGAAATTACAGACCAGTTAGCCTGACTTCGGTGGTGGAAAGATGCTGGAGTCAATTATTAAAGAGGTAATAATAGGGGGCATTTGGATAGCAGTAAAAAGATGATAGTCCAAGTAAACATGGATTTATGAAAGGGAAATCATGCTTTACTAATCTTTCTGGAATTCTTTGAGGATGTGACAAGTAAAAATGGATTAAAGGGTGCCAGTAGATGTAGTGTATCTAGACTTTCAGAAAGCCTTTGATTAGGTCCCGCACGGAGACTGGTGACTAAAAATAGGCACATGGTGTTGGGTGTATGGTGAGGACATGGATAGAAAATTGTATGGCAGAACAGGAATCAAAGAGTAGGAGTGAACAGTCCTTTCAGAATGGAAGGCAGTGGTGAGTGTGAGTGCCGCAAGGCTCGGTGTTGGGGCCGCAACTGTTTACCATCTACAGTGGCTTGCAAAAGTATTCATACCCCTTGAACTTTTCCACATTTTGTCACGTTACAACCACAAACGTAAATGTATTTTATTGGGATTTCATGTGATAGTACCAACACAAAGTGGTGCATATTGTGAAAGTGGAAGGAAAAAAAAAAAAAAAATGAACAACAATGGTTTCCAAATGTTATTACAAATAAAAAACTGAAAAGTGTGACGTGCAAAAGTATTCAGCCCCCTGAGTCAATTACTTTGTAGAACCACCTTTCGCTGCAATTACAGCTGCAAGTCTTTTGGGTAAGTCTCTACCAGCTTTGCACATCATAGAAACTGAACTTTTTTGCCCATTCTTCTTTGCAAAATAGCTCAAGCTCAGTCAGATTGGACGGAGAGTGTCTGTGAACAGCAATTTTCAAGTCTTGCCAAGAGATTTCTCAATTGGATTAGGTCTGGACTTTGACTGGGCCATTCTAACACATGAATATGCTTAGATCTAAACCATTCCAATTTGTAGCTCTGACTGTATGTTTAGGTCGTGTCTGCTGGAAGGTGAACCTCCGCCCCAAGTCTCAAGTCTTTTGCAGACTCTAACAGTTTTCTTCCAAGATTGCCCTGTATTTGGCTCCATCCATCTTCCCATCAACTATGACCAGCTTCCATGTCCCTGCTGAAGAAAAGCATCCCCCACAGCATGATGCTGCCACCCACCATGTTTCACTGTGGGGATGGTGTGTTCAGGGTGATGTGTAGTGTTAGTTTTCCGCCACACATAGCGTTTTGCATTTAGGCCAAACACTTCAATTTTGGTCAATCATCAGACCAGAGCACCGCACCTTCCTCCACGTGTTTGCGCTGTCCCCCAAAAATGGCTTGTGGCAAACAGCAAATGGGACTTTTATGGTTTTAAAGAAGGGAACTGCAGATGCTGGAGAATCGAAGGGCGTACACAAAAAGCTGGAGAAACTCAGGTCGGGTGCAGCAGCATCTAAGGAGCGAAGGAGATAGGCGACGTTTCGGGTCGAGACCCTTCTTCAGACTGGTCAGGGATCAGGGAAACGAGAGATATAGACGGTGATGTGGAGAGAATAAGGAACAATGAGTGAAAGATATGCAAAAAAGTATCGGTGATAAAGGGAACAAGCCATTGTAAGCGCCTGTTTGTGGTGTGAAAATGAGAAGCTGGTGCGACTGGGGTGGGGGAGCGAGATAGAGATAGAGGGAATGCCAGGGCCCGAGGCTGAGGGAGAGGTGGGAAGGGGAGGAACAGCAAGGGTTAACAGAATTGAGAAAATTAAATATTCAAGCCCAAACCCTTGTCAATTCTTCCCTCCCCTCCCACTCTACTAACCTACCCCTTCCCCGGGAAACTTCCCTTGCAACCGCAAGAAAATGCAACACTTGTCCCTTCACCTCCCCCCTCCACTCCTTTCAGGGACCCAAAGCAGTCCTTCCAGGTCCGACAGAGGTTTCACCTGCACCTCCCCCCCACCCCTCCAACCTCATCCTACTGCAACCGCTGCTCCAATGCCAGATGATCAAAATATTCTATCGTGAGCCAAGCGGAGGCTTGGCGATCGCTATCGCCGAACACCTCCGCTCGGTCCGCAATAACCAACCCGACCATCCCGGTGGCTCAGCACTTCAACTCCCCCTCCCATTCCACATCCGACCTCTCGGTCCTGGCCTCCTCCACGGCCAGAGTGAGCAACACCGCAAGCTGGAGGAACAGCACTCATAAATCCGCTTGGGGATTCTGCATCCATATTGGGCTTGAATATTGAATTTTTTCTCAATCTGTTAACCCATGCTGTCTCCCTCCCCTTCCCATCTCTCCCTCAGCCTCACTGGGCCCTGCCTTCCCTCTATCTCTATCTCGCTCCCCCACCCAGCTTCTCATTTTCACACCGCAAACAGCTTACAATGGCTTGTTCCCTTTATCACCGATACTTTTTTGCATATCTTTCACTCATTGTTCCTTATCTCTCCACATCACCGTCTATATCTCTCGTTTCCCTGATCCCTGACCACCAGTCTGAAGTAAGGGTCTCGACCCGAAAACGTCCGCCTATCCTCCTTCGCTCCCTTTAGATGCTGCTGCACCCGCTGAGTTTCTCCAGCTTTTTGTGTACCCGGGACTAACTTATGGCTTTGTTTCAACAATGGCTTTCTTCTTGCCACTCTTCCATAAAGGCCGATTTGTGGGAGTGCACGACTAATAGTTGTCCTGTGGACAGATTCTCCCACCTGTGGATCACTGCAGCTCCTCCAGAGTTACCATGGGCCTCTTGGCTGCTTCTCTGATCAATGCTCTCCTTGCCCTGCCTGTCAGTTTAGGTGACGGGCCATGTCTTGGTAGGTTTGCAGTTGTGCCATACTCTTTTCATTTTCGGATGATGGATTGAACAGTGCTCCCGTGAGATGTTCACAGCTTGGGATATTTTTTTTATAACCTAACCCTGCTTTAAACATCTCCACAACTTTATCCCCTGACCTGTTGGTGGTGTGTTCCTTGGGCTTCATGATGGCTGTTTGTTCACTAATGTTCTCTAACAAACCCATCTGAGTGCCTTCACATGAACAGCTGTATTTATACTGAGATTAGATTACACACAAGTGGACTCTATTTACTAATTAATTAGGTGACTTCTGAAGGCAATTGTTGCACTGGATTTATATTTAGGGGTATCAGAGTAAAGGGGGCTGAATACATTGCACGCCACACATTTCAGCTTTTTATTTTGTAAAAAAATTTGAAAACCACGTATCATTTTTCCTTCCACTTCACAATTAAGCGCCACTTTGTGTTGGTCTAAATCACATAAAATCCGAATAAAATACATTTTACGTTTGTGGTTGTAACGTGACAAAATGTGGAAAGGAAATGTTCAAGGGATAATGATTACTTTTGCAAGCCACTGTATATTAATGATTTGGAAGAGGGAATTAGGAGCAACACTAGCAAGTTTAGTGGATGACACAAAGCTGGTGGCAGTGTGAACTGTTGAAGAGGATGTTAGGAGGTTGCAGGTGACCTGGACAGGTTGAGTGAGTGGCAGATGCATGGCAGATGCAGTATAATATAGATAAATGTGAGGTTATCCACTTTGGCGGCAAAAAATAAGGGGGCAGATTATTATCTCAATGGGTTAGTTAGGTATAGTAAGGGGAAGTACAGCGAGACCTGGGCGTCCTTGTAACACCGGTCACTGAAGTTGGCGTGCAGGTACAGCAGGCTGTGAAGAAAAGCTAAATGGAATGTTGGCCTCATAACAAACGGATTTTCAGTATAGGAGTAGAGAGGTTCTGCTGCAGTTGTATAGGGCTCTGGTGAGGACCACATCTGGAGTATTGTGTACAGTTTTGGTCTCCTAATTTGAGGAAGGACAGCCATGTGATTGTGGCAGTTTGCAGCTTCGGTTCACGAAATTGATCCCTGGGATGGCGGACTTTCATAAAAAGGTGAGGAAAGATTGAAAAGACTAGGCTTGTATTCACTGGAGTTTAGAAGGATGAGGGGTTATCTTGTATATCTTTATTATCATTTTTTCTGAGTACTTTGCATACCCCCAGTGGAAAACGAAAAAAAGTGTTTCTCAACCAGTGCCATCAGTGTGTGGTAAAAATAAATAGAAATAAAGAATAAATGTACATATATCACGAGTTTCCGATCGGCAGTGCACGACAATGGCTCTGCTTCAGTGTGTCCAGGCTGGTGTTTGGTGCGTGATATTTTGGCAGGGGCAAAGTCCGTTTATCATCTTATAGCCTGCGGGAAGAAGCTGAGGAGCATCCTGCTGGTTTTGCAGCTGATGCTCCTGTACCTCTTCCCAGATGGCAGGATGGAGAATATGTGATGCGATGGGTGGGTAGGGGTCTTTTTATGATGGAGATGGCTCTGCTAATCCATCTCTTCCTGTATATGTCCAGCAATAAAGGGAGTGGAGCACCAATAATCCTGCTGGCGGTCTTCACAATCCTGTCCAGTTGGTGCCGTTCGTACGCCTTGCAGCTCCCGAACCAGGAGGTGATGCCGTAGGTTAATGTGCTCGATCTCGATTGTCCCCCCTATAAAAAGTTCGTAGGTGTTTTCCGTAAGTCATTCGGAGAGGGTGTAGTCGCATTGTCGGTGATGGAACCCACCACTGTTGTGTCGTCAGCGAACTTGTTGATGAAGTTGTTGTTGAGTCCTACGCAGTACAAAACAAGTCGTGTGTAAGCAGACTAAACAGCAGGGGGCTTAGGACACAGCCTTGGGGCGAGCCCAGTGCTCACAGCTATGGTTTTTGATGTCCTACTGCCCACCCTGACTGTCTGCTGCCGTTGTGATAGAAAGTTCAGGACCCAGTTACACGTGCCAGCATCAACCCCCCAATAACTCCAACTTCTCCACCAGCTGCTGCGGAATGATTGTGTTAAAAGCAGAGCTGAAAGTCTATGAAGAGGATCCTGGCATGTGTACCTTTTTCCGATCAAGGTGTGGCAGTACGAGGTGTTTGTTTGAGACTGCATCCTCTGTGGTATCGGTTGGCTCTGTAGGTGAACTGCAGTGGGTCTAGGTCAGCAGGTAGGCTATTTTGATATGCTGCATAACCAGGTCGCTCAAAAACACTTCATTACTATGGGTGTTAGAGCCACTGGTCTAAAGTCATTATGGCAGGCTGGGTTAACTGGTTACTCACAGGACAGGAACGATGGTGGCACTCTTAAGACAGTTGGGCACTACTGCCTGGCTGAGCATAGGTGTTAAAAATATCTGTGAAGATAATCTTTCAGTTGCTCGGCGCATCTCTTAGCACGCACCCTTATAGAAACATATCTTATAGAAACATATAACAACGCATCTTATAGAAACATATAAAATTATAAAAGTAACTGGACAAGCTAGATGCAGGAAAAGTATTCCCAATGTTGGGCGAGTCCAGAACTCAGGGGCCAGAGTCTTAGAATAAAGGGGAAAGCCTTTTAAGACTGAGGTGAGAAAAAACATTTTCACCCAGAGAGTTTGTGATATGTGGAATTCCCTGCCACAGAGGGCAGTGGAGGCCAGGTCACGATGGATTTACAGAGTTAGATTAGAGCTGCAGGGGCCGTGGAATCACGGATATTGGGGAAAGGCAGGCACGTGTTATTGATTGGGGACGATCTGCCAGAACACAATGAATGGCGGTGGTTGACTCGAAGGGCCCGAAGGCTTCCTCCTGCATCCTATGTTCTATGTTTCCTATGTTTTTAAAGACCAAAACGCTGGAGTAACTAGCGTGGCAGCAACTCTGGGAGAGGAATGTAAGAGGCTCGACCTGATATGTCCCAATTATATTTGTCAAAAGAAATACACAAAGTTCTGCCATGGTCCCAAACTGGATCAGTTGTATGGAGAAGGAACAGCGATGCTGGTTTTAAACCTGACGAATCGAAGAAGAACACAAAAAGCTGAGTAACTCAATGGGTCAGACAGCATCTATGGAGAAACATCACCTATTCCTTTCTCCAGAGTATGTTGTCTTCCAATCAGATTACCATACATGCCACCGTACTTAGATACATCAGATTTCACTTCAAGTACAATAGATAGAGCACAGGGGAAGATACAGAGGGCTGAATTAACATAAAGAGGAAAGATTACATCCTATCTTCTATTATCTTGAACGGTCTGGTACGGGTCCCTCGACCATGTGGGTTTCTCCGGGTGCTTCCCAGTTTCCTACCACATTCTAAAGACATTCAGCAGGTCAAATGCCTCTATAAATTGTCCTTGGTTAGGATGAGCGAAAGTGAGAAAACAGAACTAGTGACCGGGGTTATTCAATGGTTGGGGCGTGGCAAAGTGTCTGTTTCCATGCCTGTATCTCTAATCCAAAATACTACAAACTACAAGAATTACATTTCTCCTCGTGATAACAACAACTCATCATTGTTTCCTGATACATATCATTCTCATAATCAATGGAAAATAAATAATATTTCACTCAGAATGGTGGCGTAAGCTTCCAGTGCTGAAACCTCCCGGTTTTTTTTATTTTTTAGGCCTTACCGACAATCGTATTTTCCCCAACAATCCAGAGTTTGGATTTTTCGATTTAACATGTTCCTTGTCATAGAATAACATTGTTTACATAACTGCTGCAAAGCTTTTCTTCAGTCAGCTGACCCAGTCATTCGGGAATCTGAGCCAATAACATTAGTAGGAAGATCTGTGGCCCGCTGGATCAAAATTTGCTGACGGTGAAAGTTCAATTTCTTTTGATTAATGTTTGTATGGAAGTCTAATACAGAATTATAAATGGAGTGGATTCCATATTATCGAAACACTGACCTATAGTTTTTTCTATAATGTATGTAGGAACAATAATACAAACATTATGTTTGCATTTTATGCAGTATGGATGGAATGTGCAGAAATGAACTGCAGATAATGGTTACACAATTTTTTTGACCAAAGATATACAAGAAAAACTGTAGTATCCATGGTTCAGAGAAAAGGGAAAGCGAACCGGTGGAGTTTCAGGTCGAGACCTTCTGAGAAGGGTCACAACCCAAATGTCACCTATTCCTTAACCACTTATTAGTTATCCTTAGTTATTGCAACTTTTAGTGTCTATGCACAGTGTGGAATTGTTAATATATTTTGTGTTGGTACTTGCACATGTTACTGCATAGAATCACGGAGCAATAGAAGGAGTCCATTGGTCAACTATCCGGTGTAAGCCTTGAACGATTTATCTATTAATGGAATGTGAATTGAAAGAGAGGGCAAATCCTTCTGTTACTGATAGAGTGGCAGGAGACCTTGTAACAAAGTCAAAGTAAAGTCAAGTATCCTTTTTTTATGTCATTCAGACCATCGGTCTTAACACAATATCCCATTGCCTTGCAGTCATACATATAATAAAAAACAAACACACAATAAACACTATTTAACATCCACCACCGTGAGTTCACACCAGGCACCTCCTCACTGTGATGGAAAGGCAAAAGTCTTAAAGTCATTGTCTTCTTCCCTCCTTGTTCACCCTCTGCGCTAAGGCAATCCAGGCTTCCGATGTTGTCGTCCACTGGACCTCACGGCCGATCCTCCGAAGCCGGGCCAAACCGTCGCCGGAACGCTGAACACCGCCACAGCACTGAAATCCGGTCTGCTGCCTGGAACGCTGGACAACACCGCTCTGGAAGTCGGTTCCGCCGCAGAACGCTGGAGCGCCGCCACAGCTCTGAAACGCCGCTGAACGCTGGATCACCACAGCAACTGAAGCAGCCGCCGCTGGAACGCTGGATCACCACAGCACTGAAGCCGGTCCTCCGCTGGAACGCTGGAACACCACATGTCTGCGCAGCCAGCTCTGCCATTAGCCACAGAACAGACCATACGGTGACGGGGACACTACAATAAAAAGTCAGCATCCCCCTAAGGGAGAGACTAAAACCTTGTTCCTCCCCCCCCCCCACCCCCCCCCCCCCCCCCCCCCCCCCTCATCCTCCTCCCCCCCCCACCGACGCCCCCCCCACCCCTCCCCCCCCCCACCCCCCCCAACCCCCCCCCCCCCCCCCCCCCCCCCCCCCTCGCCACCCCCACCCCACCCCACACCCCCCCACCCCCCTCCCCCCCCCCCCCCCCCCCCCCCCCCCCCCCCCCCCCCCCCCCACCCCCCCCCCCCACACACACACAACACACACACATTACATAGCCTAACAAAACTAAATTTAACTAAAACACAA
The DNA here is from genome assembly GCA_035221665.1 of Okamejei kenojei. Lineage (NCBI taxonomy): Eukaryota > Metazoa > Chordata > Chondrichthyes > Rajiformes > Rajidae > Okamejei > Okamejei kenojei. The sequence continues at coordinate 4,533,815 of CM069143.1, forward strand.
GAAAACAAAAAAAAAAGAAAAAACAGACGGACTGCAGGCGAGCCGCAGCTGCCAGGCAGCGCCGCCACTTCCGGATATGATGATACAAAATGGAAGAGGATTTAAAAATATTTATTTTTGTGATGTGATTGTTGGCGGAACTTATCATGAATTTCAAATTGGCCAATGAAAGGAGAAGGTTGTTTGGGCATTTCAGACGACAGTTAAAAATCAACCAGTTTGGTGGGTCAGAAATGACTTACAGATTAGAATGGGAAAGGCAGATATAAACTGCCCGGCTGTAATGGTGGAATTCAATAGACAATAGACAATAGGTGCAGGAGTAGGCCATTCGGCCCTTCAAGCCAGCATCGCCATTCACTGTGATCAACCACAATCACATGTCTCCAGGTCTATGAATGTTAATGTACCACCTTAAACCCTGAAATTATGGTTCAAAGACCAGTCGGAAAACAAAAGACGGTAATGATAGCAGGAAAGATTGGGTTAAACTCACCTTCCCCTTCCTCCCATCCCACCCACCTCCTCGCCCCTCTCCCACGTCTTCTCGTCTGACTCCACACCTCCCTCGCCTTCCACCTCCTCCTTTCGCCCTTCTCCACCCTCCTAGCCCTCCCCCCCTCCATCCCCTCCCTCCCCTTCTCCTCCACTTCCCCTTCCTCCCCTCCCACCCACCTCCTGTCCCTTCTCCCCACCCCTTCACACCCACTGTCCTTTCCTCCCCCCCCCTCCTCTCACTCTTCTTTCTTCTCCTCACTCCCCTCCCTTACCCCTCTCCCTCCATGACTCTAGAACGTGATAGAAGTGCAGTGAATTGCTGATTTACTATTTCAGATTTTTGAACAATATCGAGTCCAAAAGGCTACTATGATCTATTACATCTTCCCCTTGTACTCTGTTGTTGCCTCTCCTGCTTTCTAAGCTTTCACAGGCCTAGCTTTTCCCATCGTTGTATATATCCCTAATTGTACTGTTCTGTGATGGGCCCTCTGTGCAGCACTAACCCCCATGATTAGAGTTACATTAATTCAGTGTTTCCAATCTGCCTGTAGATTGTCGATTGCATTCTCTATAATGAGGAATTCATGGAGTGCACACATGGACCCAACAGTGAAGGGGAAGTGAACTATACCCTGTATCACTGGTGAGTATGCCAGCCAGATGCAACTGCTCAAAGGATACCTGTCCTTCTACAGTTTTTTATCACTAAGAATGTATTCACAACGTTGATGTTTCCATGCCCGCGAGATCAATAGATGTTTTGTTTTTTGCATCCGAGGTAAATGACTCAAGAGAATAAATTGTGAAATATCAGATATCCAAGGTTCAATATTCAATTCTGAAGCATTTAACACATGTATTCTAATGTGATTTCACAACGAGTCAATCATCATCAGAGATCGACACAAAAAGCTGGAGTAACTCAGCGGGGCAGACAGCATCGCATCTCTGGAGAGAAGGAGTGGGTGACGTTTCGGGTGGAGATTCTTATCAGAGGTTTACTCATCCAACCATTGAGCTGAGAGATTGCTGTGAAAACATTGTCTGCTTCTGAAATCCTCTGAACAAACCTTGATGTTTTCACCTAGTATGGCCCAAAGATCCAATAGCGGAGCAAGATAGACCACACCTGCTGAGTGCAATGGGCTGACGTGTAGTACGCAACGGGACGGAGCGTGGGCCTTTTTTTTCATCCATTTCAGTAACCCGACGCGACCCGACTCGCAGTGTGATCAATGTTGCGGGGGAACAGTTTGTGTTCATAAATTATAATTCTGAAAATGAGGAGAAGATTTTTACCAAATAACTTTTATTTTTACGAGGATGTTTCCATAACCGGCTTCCGTCTCCGCACTATTATCCTACGGGATCTTTGGTGCGGAGACGGAAGCCGGTTACGGAAATGGGGCCGGAAAATTACCCATGAATCTGCCCCTGACCGTACTACGTCTTTTTCGTCAAGTGGACTATCTTGCTCGCTGTAGGATCTTTGGTGTGGCCTTTCATGTGAGCATGATGGCACTCCATTGTTTCTGACTCTTAACTATGTTTTCGAGTTGCCCAGCAAACATTTAGTTTTGTTTAGTTTAGTTTAGAGATTATAGCGCAGAAACAGGTCCTTTGGCCCATCAAGTCCGACCGACCGACCAGCGATCCCCGCACATTAACACTACTCTCCCCACTTGAGAACCAATTTTACATTTATAGCAAGCCAATTAACCTACAAACCTGTACGTCTTTGGAGTGTGGAGGAACCTGAAGATCTCAGAGAAAACCCACGCAGATCACGGGGAGAACGTATGAACTCCGTACAGACAGCACCCGTAGTCAGGATCGAACCCGGGTCTGTGGCGCTGGAAGGCAGTAGATGTGCCACCGTGCCGCTGTGGGCTGAAATCGGAAACACCAGTTGTCCACCAATGCTGGGCCTTGAAGGTCCTTGACTTTGCGTACAATCACTTAAAGTACAAATGGCTTAAAGGAACGATTTAGCTCTTGTTTCAAAAGTTTGCACTGACACTTACCCCCAAACATATCCACTACGAATCAACCTCTGAGGCAGGGATGATTGGACTTTGGTTCGACCACACTGTGCAATTCTGCCTGGATTAGAGGGCAGTAGCTGCAAGGGGAGGTTGGGCGAATGTACTGTTATGGGCCTGTCCCACTTATGCGACTTTTTTGGCAACTGCCGGCACCCGTCATAGGTCATTGCAGGTCGCCGAAATTTTCCAACTTGTTGAAAATCCAGAGGCGACCAGAAAGATACTACGACTCTTTGGGCGACTGAGGAGACTACTCACGACCATACAGGCGACATGTCACGGGGGTGAAGGCTGTATGGTCGTGAGTAGTCGACCAAAGAGTCGTACCTTGTTCCGGTCGCCGCTGGATTTTCAACATGTTGGAAATTGTCGGCCACCTGTAAAGACCTATGACGGGTGCCGGCAGTCACCGGAAAAGTCACGTAAGTGGGACAGGCCCATTAGTGTCCCTAAGTTCATAAATCATTGGAGCAGAATTAGGCCATTCAGCCCATCGAGTCTTCTCCGCTATTCAATCATGGCTGATCTATTTCTCCCTCTGCCCCAAGTGATCAATAGATATTTTGTTTTTTACATCCAAGGTAAATGACTCAAGAGAATAAATTGTGAAATATCAGATATCCAAGGTTCAATATTCAATTCTGAAGCATTTAACACATGTATTCTAATGTGATTTCACAACAAGTCAATCATCATCAGAGATAGACACAAAAAGCTGGAGTAACTCAGCGGAGCAGACAGCATCGCATCTCTGGAGAGAAGGAGTGGGTGACATTTCGGGTGGAGTTTCTTATCAGTGGTTTACTCATCCAACCATTACTCTGAGAGATTGCTGGAAAAATTGTGTTTCTGAAATCCTCTGAACAAACCTTGATGTTTTCACCTAGTATGGTTTTCTTTTTTTTTTCTAATTTTGTTCTAATTATTATTTTTTTTTAATAGATAGAAAAAATAAAGAGAAAGAAAAGAAAACCACTTAGAAACATAAAATAAACTATCCATAATACAACTTAGGAGATAGGTCCGTAGTTAAGAAAACAAAACTATTTGTCTAGTCCTGGGTTCAAGCTTCCATCAAGCCTCAGCGCTGGCCCATTTACCCCTTCAAAATTTCTATGAACGGCGACCATATTCTAAAAATAATTCAGGTTTGTCAATTAAGATACATCTAACTTTTTCCAGATTTGAGGTCTCCGACATCTCCATAATCCACATTTTAATTGTAGGGGATGCAGGGTCTTTCCAAAATTTTAATATTAGTTTTTTCCCAGTTATTATACTATAATCCAGGAAATTTCTTTGGTTTCTTGTCAGTTTTAGGTACTGTTCAGATGTGCCCAATATTATTAATTTAGGATCGGTATCCAGTTGAATATTAACCACTACGGAAATAATTTTAAAAATATCCACCCAAAATGTTTTAATTTTTATGCAATTTACAAAGATATGGGTTAAATTAGCCTCAGAGTATTGACATTTATCGCAGATAGGAGAGATATTAGGAAAAATTCTATTTAATTTTGTTTTAGAATAATTCATCTGTGTAATATTTTTAAATTGTATTAAAGAACGTCTGGCGTTTAACGAACATTGATGTATATGTTGTAGACTTTCATCCCAAATATCTTTCGTTATGGGTTGAACTAATTCATTTTCCCATGCTTGTCTATGTGATTCCGTCGACAGATTCTCACTATCTAACAGAATATTATAAATATACGATATATTATTTTGACCGTGTTGAGATGTTTATTCAAACATTCATCTGGGATATCTGGCATTCTAATTCTGTATTCTTGTGTATGTGATTTAACATAATCTTTCAATTGTAAATATGTAAAAAAATTATTTTAATGTAATCCATAATTCTGTTGTACCTCCAGAAACGATAGGAACACACCTTTTCTATAAAGATGTCCCATCTTTTTAATTCCATAGTTCTTCCATTGTGTAAAGCCTTTATCCAATACCGAAGGCTTAAATGAAGGATTATTTGCAATAGGAAGCGAAAGTGATAAATTATCCAATTTTAATGTCTTTTTTATTTGTTTCCAAATTCGAATACCGCTATATATTATTGGATTTTCACTATAGATCTTTTTATTCAATTTTGTAGGGGATAGGAAAATTGGACCAATTTCAAATGGCAGACAATCCTCCTTTTCCATCTTTAACCAGTCTGGTTGTTGATCCATATCTTCCAACCAGAAATTTAAGTTTTTGACATTGACTGCCCAGAAATAAAATAAGAAATTTGGTAAGACTAATCCTCCATTCGTCTTAGATTTACATCAGTGTTTTTTACTTATTCTGTGATTCTTATAATTCCAAATAAAACTTGTTACAATAGAGTAAATTTTTTAAAATAAATTTTTAGGGAGGTATATTGGAATTGATTGGAAGAGGTATAGAAGTTAAGGAAGGGAATTCATTTTAATTGCATCAATTTTACTGAGCATTGAAATAGGAAGCGTTTTCCAATATTGAATATTCTTATGCAATTTATTAAGTAAAGGCACAAAATTTTATTTAAATAAAGAAGTATATTTCTTGGTCACATAGATTCCTAAGTATTTAAATTTTTCATTCACCATTTTAAAAGGTGATTGTTGCAATATATATAAATTAGGTTCCATTATTGGCATAATCTCACTCTTCTTCCAGTTGATTCTATATCCCGAGAATAAACCAAATTGAGTTATAAGATTTAACAGGTTAGGGATACTAATTTCTGGATTTGTAATATATAGTAATACATCATCTGCACATAGAGAAATTTTATTAACTGTATTTTTAGTATTATACCCATATATTTCTGGCTGGAAACTTGAATTCTTTCTGCTAGTGGTTCTATAACAAGGGCGAATAGTAACGGTGATAACGGGCATCCTTGTCTACAACCTTTAGATAAATCAATTTATTTTGATAACATTTGATTTGTCATTATTCTGGCTGTTGGATTGGTATATAAAAGCTTAACCCATGTACAAAACTTCTCACCTAATTGAAATTTTTCCATCACCGAAAATAAATAGGGCCATTCAATGTGATCGAATGCTTTCTCAGCGTCTAGCGAGATGACTGCTAAATCTTCATTAGCTATTCAATTTGAGTATATAATGTTGAAGATTATAATATGAATAACGTTTTGGAATAAAGCCAGTTTGATTGGGGTGTATTAATTTATAAATCACTAAGCTTAATCTGTGTGCTAACATTTTGGTTAAAATTTTCTGATCGATGTTTAATAGAGCAATTGCTCTATATGAACCTGGATCTTCAAGGTCCTTATCCGTTTTTGGAATAAGTATTATAGTTGATTCATTTAAAGTTTCTGGGAGTTTCTGTTGCATGAATGCTTGAGTGTAGGCGTGGCGAGATCAAATCATTAATTTTTTTATAAAATTCACTATTTAAACCATCTGGTCCAGCGGCCTTTCCATTTTTTAAAGAATTAATAGATTCCTCAATGTCTTTTACTGAAATTTCGGCCCCTAATACTTCCCTCTCTTTCAAATCTAAACCTGTAAGGTTACAATTCTGTAAGAATAATTCCATTCCTACAGAACCCCCTGCCGTTTTGGTTGAATAAAGTGTTTGATAGTATTGAGAGAATCTATCATTAATATCCTTGGGTAGTCTTAATATTTCTCCCGTATCTGATTTAATTTTATATATTGTTTTTTCCCCTTCCTGTTTCCGGAGTTGGCGTGCCATTAATTTTTCTGGTTTATCTCCAAATTCAAAGTGTAAGTGTTTAGTCTTTTGATAAAATTTTATGAATTGGTCTGAGTATATTTGGTTTAACTTATATTTTACAGCAATTTTATTATATATTATTATAGAAGGCGCAATTACATTTTCCATATCTAATTGCCTTATTTCCATTTCCAATACCAGTTGTTTGGCGCGGTTCTCTTTATTATGAAAGGCTTGTGCGGAGATTAACGCTCCTCGCATAAATGCTTTAATTGTTTCCCAAAGAAGGGAGGCAGAAATTTCAGGGCAGTCATTTGTCTCAAAAAACATATTTTTATGTTTGATAAGATATTCATAGCATACTTTATCATTTAAAATTTGAGGATTAAGTCTCCATTGTGTCTGCTTGTCAGTCATACCACTTAGTTTGATCATGAATGTTAAAGGAGCATGATCCAAAATTATAATATTATGATATTTTGAATTATAAGTAAATGGGATGAGTTTAGAATCTACTAAAAAGTAGTCTATCCTTGAATAAGTTTTATGTACTGAAGAGTAAAATGAGTATTCCCTTCCGGATGGATTTTCAATTCTCCAAACATCCTTGATATTGGTGGTATTAATATATGAGTTTAATAATTCACTTGATTTGGATTTGGATTTTGCTTTTCTTTGTCTTGTTGATATATAGAGATAGGAATCTAATGTTCAATTTAAATCTCCACCAATTATCAAATTATGTTGTGTGAGCTCCGGAATAGTATTAAGTATATTCTTAAAAAACATTGGATTATCAAAATTTGGTCCATAAACATTGAGAAAAATCACTTTTTTTTGATATAATTCACCCACTAGTATAATATATCTACCATTGATGTCCGCTATAGTTGATATGTGTTTAAAAGATATACCTTTACGAATTAAAATTGCGACACCTCTGGCCTTATGGGAAAATGAAGAGTGATATGTTTCAGCGATCCATTTTGCTTTCAATCTATGTTGTGCGTCTTTTTTAAGGTGAGTCTCTTGAAGGAACGTTATATCTGCTTTGAGTGATTTTAAGTGTGGTAATACCTTACCTCTCTTGATTGGCTCATTAACCCCCTTGACATTCCAACTACAAAACGTAATTCCTTGAGCAAAGAGTAGAGTGAACGGGTCCTTTTCAGGATGGCAGACAGTGACTAGTGGGGTGCCGCAAGGCTCAGTGCTGGGACCCCAGCTATTTACAATTTACATTAATGATTTGGACGAGGGAATTAAATGCAACATCTCGATGTTTGCGGATGACACGAAGCTGGGGGGCAGTGTTAGCTGTGAGGAGGATGCTAGGAGGCTGCAGGATGACTTGGTTAGACTGGGTGAGTGGGCAAATGCATGGCAGATGCAGTAAATGTGGATAAATGTGAGGTTATCCACTTTGGTGGCCAAAACAGGAAGGTAGACTATTATTTGAATGGTGACTGATTAGGAAAAGGGGAGATGCAGCGAGACCTGGGTGTCATGGTACACCAGTCATTGAAAGTAGGCATGCAGGTGCAGCAGGCTGTGAAGAAAGCGAATGGTATGTTGGCATTCATAGCAAAAGGATTTGAGTACAAGAGCAGGGAGGTTCTACTGCAGTTGTACAGGGTCTTGGTGAGGCCACACCTGGAGTATTACGTACAGTTTTGGTCTCCTAATCTGAGGAAAGACATTCTTGCCATAGAGGGAGTACAGAGAAGGTTCACCAGATTGATTCCTGGCATGGCACGACTTCCATATGAAGAAAAGACTGGATAGGACTCGGCTTGTACTCGCTGGAATTTAGAAGATTGAGGGGTGATCTCATAGAGACATAAAATTCTTAAGGGGTTGGACAGGCTAGATGCAGGGAGATTGTTCCCGATGTTGGGGAAGTCCAGGACAAGGGGTCACAGTTTAAGGATAAGGGGGAAGTCTTTTAGGACCGAGATGAGAAAATCGTTTTTCACACAGAGAGTGGTGAATCTGTGGAATTATCTGCCACAGAAGGTAGTTGAGGCCAGTTCGTTGGCCATATTTAAGAGGGAGTTGGATGTGGCCCTTGTGGCTGAAGGGATCAGGGGGTATGGAGAGAAGGCAGGTACGGGATACTGAGTTGAATGATCAGCCATGATCATATTGAATGGCGGTGCAGGCTTGAAGGGCCAAATGGCCTGCTCCTGCACCTAATATCTATGTTTCTATGTTTCTATGACCCCCGTTTTTTCTATTTACGTCTTGCATCTTGCTTTTAAGGTGGTCTATAAAAGAGCAGATAGGTCAGCACCGTAGACCCGACCTTCCACCCGAACACTGGACAGACGAGTTGTAAATCTAATTCATATAAATCCTCCTCACGGACACATCTCCACAAATAATATTTGTAAATAAATTCAAGATTAATATAATAATTAGGTAAAAAATACAAAAAGTAAAAAAATAGAAAATTAATAAAATGTGAAAAGAAAGAAGAAACTACATCTAAATTTAGTGTAGTTAGTGCTAGCCACACTAACGTGGCTGTCCATCTAAAGACTTCCGTAGATTAAAAAAAAATATTCCTAGCTTCCATGCTTACAAGAGAAATTTGAATATGAGTAATTTACGGGATTATATTAAAACTATTTTGGACCAGAGTATTGGTAATCATATAGTGAGAGACTATTACTCTCTTAGTTAGTTATTAATCAAGTGATAGTCTAATGTAGATAAAGGGTGAACATCACAAATTCCAATTAATAAGATATCTAAATTATAACTTTTTATTTGTTGTTTTTTTATATTTAATATATCATGTTTTTAACTAATTGTTCCAATAATAATAACAAGTGGTTTTGATGATTAATAATTGTTAGTAAAAATTAGTACTAAATATTTAAAAAATAATATGTCCCTAACAGGAGAGGCAGCATGTAACAGGAGGGACAGTATGGTTTTCATGTGAGCATGATGGCACTCCATTGTTTCTGACTCTTAACTATGCTTTGGAGTTGCCCAGCAAACATTTAGTTTAGTTTAGTTTAGAGATTATAGCGTAGTACACCAAGTCCAACCGACTAGCGATCCCTGCACATTAACACTACTGAAGATTCAAGATTCAAGATTCAAGAGAGTTTATTGTCATGTGTCCCTGAAAGGACAATAAAATTCTTGCTTTGCATCAGCACAACAGAACATAGTAGGCATGAATACAGAACAGATCAGTGTGTCCATATACCATTATATAAATATATACACACATGAATAAATGAACTGATGAAGTGCAAATAAACAGATAATGGGCTATTAATGTTCAGAGTTTTGTCACAACCAAGTTTAATAGCCTGAAGGCTGTGGGGAAGTAGCTATTCCTGAACCTGGTCATTGCAGTCTTCAGGCTCCTGTACCTTCTAGTGGGGAGGAAGCTGGAGCTGTGGAGGCAACGCTCCCTCTCCATAACGGGAAAGAATTTGGTCATCAGGTGTGAGGTGCTCTCGGGGCTGCTGTACTTGGCACAAGTGTGGCCGGTCCCTCCCTCATACGCCACAGGGATCACCCGGGCCATCTTCCACTTCATCTGGGGGTCGAGAATGGACCGGGTGCGACGGGCCACAATGTACAAGTCGGCAGACAACGGGGGTAAAAGCGTGCCCAACGTCGCCCTCATTCTGATGGCCACCTTCGTGTGTGGCTGCATCAGGCGGAGTGTAGAGCCAAGGCACGTGGGCACCAAGTGTCACTACCTGCTGAGTTCTACTGTCCCCGGTGTTGAGAAGGATGGGCCTGGCGCAGTGCCACGCAATGTGCCAGTCAGCTGGACATTGCCGCCCCATCTGTCATCTGTGGAAACGGTTTCTTCTGGACCAACACCTTTGACCACATGTCCATCGGGCAGTGGTCAGCACGGAATGTCCTGCAGGCACTGCAGGGAAAGGACTCTATGGACCCGGTGGCAGTGGTTCCCTGAGCAGACTGCCCAGCTTGTCTGGCAAAAATGCCTCATCGCCAGAACTCACCAACAAGCACCAAGACCTGGCTTGGCTGGCGGTGAGGGGAGCCCTCCCAGTCAGATCCTTCCTGCACCGTCGGAACCTCACTGCCAGCGCACGCTGCCCTCGGGACGGCTGCTATGGAGAGGAGACGGTTTGCCCACCTCTTCACAGAGTGTGGGTTTGCTAAAAGAGGTCTGGAGAAAAATGCAAGGGTCCCGGTACGCTTTAATCCCGAACAGCTCCGTCACAGAGGACTCTGTGATTTACGGACTGTTCCCAGGGACACATTCAGAGCGGGACTGACATCGAGTGCTGCTGGAGGGTCATCACTCGGTAAAGACGCCCTTTGGTCTGCCCGAGCATTGTTCACCACCCAGCAGAGCGAGATGTCTGTCGGGGAATGTTGCCGACTGGCCCGCTGCAGACTGCAGGAGTACGTGCTGAGGGACGCACTGAAGCTCGGTGCAGCCAACGCCAAGGCTCGGTGGGGGAGGGCCACAGTCTAGGGTCCTTCCGCTGCTGGACAGGGGGGGTACAGTATTGTGGAGACGCCCCTCAATATAAGGGAAGGTATCCCACGCCATTGTGGCATGAGTGGGGGACTGATTTGTGGAAACTTGGGGCAAAGAAAATGTCTAAACTGTATTGATCTATTGTACAGCCTCCGAAAATGTTGGATGGATTTTCCGCAAGGTTAATGTATTGTATATATTTATCATTCGAATAAAGTATATTTTGAAATTAAAAAAAAATCCTGTACCTTCTACCTGAAGGTAGCGGGGAGATGAGTGTGTGGCCAGGGTGGTGTGGGTCCTTGATGTTACTGCCAGCCTTTTTGAGGCAGTCACTGCGATAGATCCCCTCGATGGAAGGGAGGTCAGAGCCGATGATGGACTGGGCAGTGTTTACTACTTTTTGACACCAGGGCACTCCAGGGCTCTCTCCCCACTTGAGAGCCAATTTTACATTTCTACCAAGCCAATTAACCTACAAACCTGTACGTCTTTGGAGTGTGGAGCAACCTGAAGATCTCAGAGAAAACCCACGCAGATTACGGGGAGAACGTATGAACTCCGTACAGACAGCACCCGTAGTCGGGATCGAACCCGAGTCTGTGGCGCTGGAAGGCAGTAGATGTGCCACCGTGCCGCTGTGGGCTGAAATCGGAAACACCAGTTGTCCACCAATGCTGGGCCTTGAAGGTCCTTGACTTTGCGTACAATCGCTTAAAGTACAAATGGCTTAAAGGAACGATTTAGCTCTTGTTTCAAACGTTTGCACTGACACTTACCCCCAAACATATCCACTACAAATCAACCTCTGAGGCAGGGATGATTGGACTTTGGTTCGACCACACTTGTGCAATTCTGCCTGGATTAGAGGGCAGTAGCTGCAAGGGGAGGTTGGGCGAATGTACTGTTATGGGCCTGTCTGTATGACTTTTTACATTGAAGCCTTCATTTCCTAATATTTGCTAATAAAAATTTAATAGCTTCTGTTTTCCACCTCCTGTAGGTATAACTCTGAACCACCACAGGAATGTAAGAACCACATTCAGCAGCATGGCTACAACGTAGGATGTCATTTCTCAGCCCACATGATACAACTATTCAAAAACTTTTACGTTTTCAGAAATGGATCCAGTGGTTCGGGAGATATTTCAAAAGGACCCCAAAAGTTTCAGCTCCAGAACCAAGGTAAGAGTGTTTGCAGATAACACACAGGCTGCATGGGGGAGGGGGGGGTCGTCAATTCAAAATTGTTTAAGAAACTTTACAGATAAGGAAGTTACTCCACCCCTCTACTCTTCTGACTTCATAATACCCATCTGCTTAACTGATTCATGGATAGTCACGTCAGGGGTGTTTAATTGTCATATGGAGCAAAACAGAACAATAAAATTCTTGCTTGCAATAGCATAACTGATCTGTAAACACAGTACTCAATAGGTAACATAATAAAACCAAACACAAACAATTAAAAAATCTAGTATTAGTGCAAATCAAAACAGAAGCCCAAAGTCCCTAGTGCAACCAAGACATCTGGAGTTGAGTTGCCGTTTCACCCATTAACCTCTGTAGTTCCATCCTGTACAATCCATGCATTGGCAAAGTTTTTGCCAGAAGATAAATTTCTTGATGGTAGTCGTAAGTTTTCTATTTTCATGATTGAGCTAGTATCCTCTTATTCCACCTCTGTAACCGTAAGTAACCTTTTAGATTTTCCCATATAGCCTTTACATACAGCTTTTTCCAAGTCTGTTAATAGACACAAAAAAAGCTGGAGTAACTCAGCGGGACAGGCAGCATCTCTGGAAAGAAGGAATGGGTGATGTTTCGGATCAAGACCCTTCTTCAGACCCCCATTCTGTCCGAAGAAGGGTCTCAACTCAAAACATCACCCATTCCTTCTCTCCAGAGATGCTGCCTGTCCTGCTGAGTTACTCCAGCTTTTTGTGTCTATCTTTGGTTTAAGCCAGCATCTGCAGTTCATTCCTACATTGGACCCTTGAAGACCGAAAAAGGTGAATTTATTATGGGGAACAAGGAAATGGCAGATGAGTTGAACAGGTACTTTGGATCTGTCTTCACTAAGGAGGACACAAACAATCTTACTGATATAGTTGTGGCCAGAGGATCTGGGGTGACGGAGGAACTGAAGGAAATCCACATTAGGCAGGAAATGGTGTTGGATAGACTGATGGGACTGAAGGCTGATAAAATCCCCAGGGCCTGATGGTCTGCATCCCAGGGTACTTAAGGAAGTGGCTCTTGAAATCGTGGATGCATTGGTGATAATTTTGTGAAAGGTGGATAGGTTGCGTCAGGCGGGACTGCTCTTTGATCTTGTAAAACGGGCAATAGACAAGTCTAGCAGTCTGGTCTAGCCTTAAGGGCCTGTCCCACTTACGTGTCCTTGGCATGCAAATTACGCGATCTCGTGGTCGTGTAGAGGCGCACAGGCAACTTGTGGCCACGCGGGCCCGGTCCCACTGAGAAGCGCGGAGGGGTATGTAGTTGAGCGCGACATCGCACGCAAAATTTTTGTAATGAACAAAATCTTCGCGTGCGAACGGCCTGTCGCGTAACTGACAGCCAAAGTGGGACAGGCCCAAGACCCTGGCGGGACGCAAAGTATCACCTCCATCAGCAGCAGAAGCAGGCAAACGATCGCCGAGCTCGGCCTGGGGCTCACGGCCGTTGTGGATCCGGATCCGCCCCCACTTCTAATCCCAGAGCGGGGCCAAGAAAATTGAAGAGAGACACAAAATGCTGGAGTAACTCAGCGGGACCGGCAGCATCTCTGGAGAGAAGCAATGGGTGACGTTTCGGGTCAAGACCCTTCTTTCAGTCCGAAGAAGAGTCTCGACACGAAACGTCATCCATTCCTTCTTTCCGGAGATGCTACCGGTCCCGCTGAGTTACTCCGGCATTTTGTGTCCATCTTCAAATGATGTCACGCGCTCCAGACGGCTGTGCGGGCGCATTAAATCGCACGCGACCTTCGCGGGACCGTCGCACCTCAACACAATCACGAGGTCGCGTAATTAGCGTGCCAAGGACTCGTAAGTGGGACAGGGCATTGATCTTTTTGCAGTATCTCACAAGGTCGTTTTCACCGCAACCAAAGGCATGGAGGTCTGCTCCTCATGGCCTGTTTTGATGGTCCCTAGCATTATGAAGGATTAATGCTATCTTTTGAATGTAACTAAATAATTCCAGAATATTCCATAGTGAATGTCAGCAACACATATCTCACAACACCACTCTTATTGATATGGAATGCACCGATTTAACAGTGACGCTGTGGAAAATTATGAGGGAAACTAAAATGAACATAATGTGCCAGTATTACTCATAAAATTATTAATTTCCTTGGGAAAGTGAAAGCATTGTTCTGGGGTCTGGAAGATGCATAAAATAAAATACATTGCTACCCTAAATCAACAGGTACTGGGAACCCATGAAACCTTTGTCTTTAAGGTGAATTAAACCAGTGAGTGTTTTTCCAGTCACTAGTTTGAATTTTTGTGCTTTGTTTGTACTAGTTTTTGTACTAGTTTTGTACTAGTTTTGTACTAATTTTTGTACGTTTGTGCTTTAAATAATTCAAAATCTCAATTGCACTAAACTTGCTGTGTTGTTTTAAAATGGTACACAACTGGAAAATTTTGCATTTGGTAAAAGAACCGTCCAATGTTAAATGGAGGTAATTTCTGCCATGGAAATGCTTTGTTCAAACATACATGAGACCTAACGGTGACTGAAGAGATATTGATTTTGACAGGGAGAATTGTGAAATTGTTGTTTATGCTGTGTGGTCAAGGATGGAAAATTCCTCTCGCTACAAGTCAGGGCAAATCACTATTCAGCAGTTACCTAGTTGCAAAACAAAGCTTCTTTGTAGCTTCTGACTAAATCGGAGTATTTATCTACCAAACGGCCTGTCGCGTAACTGACGGCCAAAGAGGGACAGGCCCAAGACCCTGGCGCGACGCAACGTCTCACCTCCAACAGCAGCAGAAGCAGGCAAACGATCTGTTTCCAATCCCCCAGTATAGTTAACTCCCATTTGCCTCAGGCTCATTATCCCATCTCTTTTTACGAATTACCCTTCCATTTGAACTTCCACTCAATTTCATCTCCATTACTGGATATTCTATCATTGTTTTCTCAGTTGAATCTGTAGATTTTGAGTCTTCTTCATTCTATTTACATGAATAAATACTACTTATGTCAACACGAATAAGTTGTAAGATCAGTATAAAGGATTAGATTCTTGGATAAAGTGTGCGACAATGAATAAGTAACAGTTATAGATTGTAACAATTATTAATTAACAGATTAGTGAAGGATAAGTGAAAATACTATAACACCGTTGCTTCTGATATTTTGAACTAAGGTCAAAGTCTAATGGCCTGTCCCACTTAGGCGACTGCAGGAGACTATGCAGTTGCCACATGGTCGCCACATGTTCGCGGGTGGTTGCCGTGGAGTCGCCTTCATGGT
The DNA here is from genome assembly GCA_035221665.1 of Okamejei kenojei. Taxonomy (NCBI): domain Eukaryota; kingdom Metazoa; phylum Chordata; class Chondrichthyes; order Rajiformes; family Rajidae; genus Okamejei; species Okamejei kenojei. The sequence goes on from CM069143.1 coordinate 4,549,046, forward strand.
CGTGAGGAGTTCCCCTTGTTGAAAAATTAGCGGCGACCAGAATGAAGCCGCCAAGGAGAGTAGTGAGAATTCTCGTGCCGTAGGTGGGTCGCCAGGAGGTCCTGGTGGGTCGCCAGGAGGTCAGAGGTTCTCGTAGGTTGTAGCCGGTGCTGATCGGTGAATTTCATTGGCTCATTGGGGAAAAAAAACGTGAGCAATAGTTTTCAGAACCAAGTTTAACCGACCGGTAATGTTAAATGTCCGCCGAGCTTCACAGCCGTGTATCTCTGGCTTCTTAAAAGTTGTCTCCACTCCTTCTCCTCCCTTCTCCCCCCTCCCCCCCTCTCACCTCTCTCACCCCTCCCCTCTCTCCCCCCCTCTTTTAAAGGACTTACGTGAGTGACCCTTTCCGTACACTGTGCTTTCACTGCCTTAATTACAGCGCCAACCTTCCTGTTCATCGCGGTGTGTGTCTGTATCACATTGGCTTTGCATGTGTGTGCGTGTGTGTGTGCGTGTGTGCGTGTGTGTGCGTGTGCGCGTGTGTGTGTGTGTGTTCCACTGCGACAGTCACCGTTCCAGTCGCCGGTTTTTCAGGCGACTGCCGGCAACTTGACAGTCGCCTGAAAAATCTCCTAAATTGAATCAAGTCGGAAGTCAATAATATTTAGAAATTAAATAATCCAGAGTTTTAATGATTGAAATAAAAATACATTGAAGCAGTTTATGTAAAATGTTCTGTGAGAAAACTGAAGAGAATGATTTGCAGGCTGAATTTGTTGTTGAATGTCATGGAATAAGTGTAGGAAGGAACTGCAGATGCGGGTTTAAACAGAAGATAGACACAAAATGCTGGAGTAACTCAGCAGGACAGGCAGCATTTCTGGAAAGAAGAAATGGGTAATGTTTCGGGCCAAAACCTGACGAGTCAAGAGTCTGAAAAAGGGTCTCGACCCAAATGTCACCAATTCCTTCTCTCCCGAGATGCTGCCTGTCCTGCTGAGTTACTCCAGCATTTTGTGTCTATCATGGAATAAATTCTCTAATGAGGATTTACATATGGATTGGACTTCTGAGTGGCCCATTTACGTTTATGTGCCAAGAATCTTGTTAATGTATCAGTGGAAAATGGAGAGTGTTCCCCTGGTCGTGCCAAAATAGCTTTTTATCAGGGGGGGGGGGGGGGGGGAAAGGGGGGGGTGCGTGAGGGGGTCAAGGGGGGGTGGGGGAAGGATGGGGGGTGGAGGAAGGATGGGGGGTGGGGGGGAGTATGGGGGGAGGAGGGGGGTTGGGGGGAGGAGGGGGGTGGGGGGAGGACAGGGAAGGGGGGTGTGGGGAGGGAGGGGTGGTCGCAGCAGACGCAGCTCGCACTCTGTTCACCTCGCACCTTCAGCTTTCGGCCTCCCGCAGCAGATCCCGGGTGCCACTCCAGCTTCACTCAGAGGCCCTCCAGTTCAACTCAGCAGCTTCCGGCTGGTTGTGCTGATCGTCGCAGTAGCAGTCCGCGGGCTGCACAATCCCCACGTGCTGTGCAATCCCCGCGGGCTGCCCAACACACTGCGGGCCGCAAACTCAGTGTGGGGGAGGGGGTTGTGGGGGAGGGATGTGGGGGGTGGTGGGGGGGAGGGTTTGTGGGGAAGGGGGGCGGTGGGGGAAGGGGGGGCTGTGGGGGAGAGGGTTTGTGGGGGAGGGGTGAAACCTTCAAAACCTTCATAACCTTTGTACTATTTCACCGATCAGAACAAAACTTATTTGACTTGCAGCAGAGGAGAATGGTAAGGTGACAAAAAATCGTAGCGCAATGCGGGACCGTTTTTGTGCAAATTCTATTACAACGCAGACCGGAAGTGGTCAAGATGAGTGATTTAGAGATAGATAGATAGATAGATAGATAGATAGATAGATAGATAGATAGATAGATAGATAGATAGATAGATAGATAGATAGATAGATAGATAGATAGATAGATAGACAGATGGATAGATAGACAGATGGATAGACAGATGGATAGACAGATGGACAGACAGATGGGCAGATGGACAGATGATATTGATCAGGGATATTTCTATGTGACAGTGTAAAGATTCTTCACTACAGTACGTTTCGTGAGGTAAGTAATGAGGTAAGTAATGGAGTCAAATCCGTCAATATTGGAAAAATACACCAATAAGTGGTTGGCACTACAATTTATCCATCGCCTTACTGGCGCATAAGTTTAGGTTAGTTTAGAGATACAGCGCGGCCCACCAAGTCCGTACTGACCAGCGATCCCCGCACACTAACACTATCCTACACACACTAGGGACAATTTTACCTTTATACCAAGCCAATTAACCTACAGACCTGTACGTCTTCAGAGCGTGGGAGGAAACCGATCTCAGATAAACCCCACACAGGTCACGGGGAGAACGTACAAACTCCCTACAGACAAGCACCCATAGCCAGGATCGAACCCGGGTCTCTGGCGCTGAAACTCTACCGATAAGGCAACAACTCGACCGCTGCACCTCCGTGCAACCCTCAATTTTCGAAAGATCTCAAAAGACATATCACATAATAGATATTATACTTCTCCCTCTATAAACTGATTAAACACCATGATAAAAATAACAATCGGCAGATAATTATTTTTCAATTAACTAGTTACATACTATTTATACTGCACTCAAATTTACAAATAACTATTTACAGAAATACATTTAGAGTCAACATCAACAAATTTACCTCACATACATTGATTTATTTTTTTATCTTCTCACTAATAATACAATACAAACAAAACCACAATTCAACAGTCTGCATCATTTATATTAGAAGCTGTAATAATAATCTCCTGTAATAAACCACATCTAACAAATCTCAAATGCTCTTGGGAGATACTTTATGTACGCATAATCATAATATCACTTACAGTTCTCAATATTAATTATAACATTATGAATGAATCTTCTTCTGAGGCAGATCCTTGATATTGAGCCAGTTTGATGGGGCGGGGTGTGGGGGGTTGAGCATGAAGACGGTGTGCAAACTGCGGTCATCCAGAGATGGGGGAGGTCAGGGCTGATGAGGTGGGCGGCCCAATAATAGCAATTTCTGAGAGCAGTCCTGAACTACTATCTACCTCATTGGCGACCCTCGGACTATCCTTGTATGGCTGGCTTTACCTTGCACTGAACGTTATTCCCTTATCATGTAAATGGCACGNAAAAGGGGGACATTGTAATTATGTTTCATCTTTCTGTTTGCAGAATAGCAAGCAACTTAAGCTTTTCACACTTTTTCTTAATGCTTCTCAATTTTATATCCATATGCACAGTCAGCTTCACATCGCAGCCCTCATTAGTCTGTGGACACTGCATATTTATTTTCTTTGCAACAGTTTTTATAATTAGAAAGTCTTTATCTCTAACCATCCATCTTTCCACAGTTGACAGTGTGTGCAACTCAGCCGGAGTTGCTTGCATCTTTAGCTTCTACAATGTATAACATCAGTACAGAGATGTGAGATAGCATCAAGGATTGGATTCTGAGCTCAACATGAGGCTGAATGGGACCATTGAGCAGTGTCGTGAGGAGCAGGAGCCTACAGAAACGTTTTGCACAGTCTCTTTGACTACAGGAGCCTTGCCACATATAATTGAGCAAGTCCATCACATTCCTTGGCTCCATACTAGTGGATCTTTTAGCCATCGCTTGTGCAGCAAATCACTGCCTCTGGCACAGCGGTGCAGCGGTACAGCACGAGAGACCCTGGTTCGATCCCGACTACAGGTGCTGTTTGTACGGAATTTGTACTTTCTCCCCGTGACTGCGTGGGTATTCTCCGAGTTCTTTGGTTGTCTCCCACGCTCCAAAGACATACAGGTTTGTAGGTTAATTGGCATTGTATAAAAATGTAAAATTGTCCCTAGTGTGGGCCGAGGGGCCTGTTTCCACACTGTATTTCTAAACTAAACATTGACTCCCTCCTTCTCCCTCCTTCTCCCCTCCTCTTTTAAAGGACTTACCGTAAACTCTGCTAGCCATCTTAATTACAGCGCCAACCTTCCTACAATACAATACAATATGAAACGATACATTACGATAGAACTTTATTTATCCCAGGAGGGAAATTGATGTGCCGACAGTCATAAAACACAAAATACATGAAACATGAAATTAAAGTGACGAGTGGAAAGGATGTGCAAAGATTGTGGAGGGGTGGTGGGTGGGGGGTGTTATACAGTTTGATAGCCACAGGGAAAAAGGATCTCCTGTGGTGTTCTGCACTGCTTCTTGGTGGAACCAGTCTGTTGCTGAAGGTACCCCCCTCGACTTAGCTTCACCAGGCCGTCCATCCCAGCCACACTCTTACTTACTTCCCCACAAAAGCAAGAAGGGCACAATTTCTCTTTCTCCTTTTTCAAGCCTTTTAGTTCTGCATGGTTATGCCTGCCATCTCTAGACCTTAAGCTTTAACCTCAGCTCGCTGGAGCCCAGCCTAGCCAAGGTCTTCTTGGATTTGGGTCAATGCGCCCCACATCTTGGTGACTCCAGGATCTCATCCAATCAAACAATTCCATTAAACATACAGTCGCTCAACTCAAGAGACTGGGCACAAACTAACATTTTCAACAGTCTGCCTTCCTTATAAACCAGAGTCCCTTCCACACAGGTTCCTAACACCAATCTATTCTGGTTGAATGGAAAAAGGCTTCAAATGTGCCATGGGTGTGTGACCCACAAGCTGATCATCCACGCTTCACCAGTCATGGAGGGAACTAATAATAAAATGCTATTTATCATTCCCACCTGCAATCCTTTGATCTCCGTGTCCAGCTCATGAATGGTGTCTCGTTGTGCTTGTTCTACACCTTTCTCCCGCCCGCGTCTATGATAGATAAAGATCGCCATCAGAAGTCATCATTCCGTTCTCAGCCATCTTTATTTCCACATACACATATAGCTCACACCAGTGCTGTTTTTGGGCACTCGTGTGTCCAGCTGTTATCTCACCCGAGTGGGAATGATGTGATCGACCTTGAAGAAGACCATCCCCTGAGCCGAGCCTGTTCAGGAATATGTCCTAGAACGCATGTCTCAATCCTCAATCTGTGCCCAAAAAAGACTTCTTCCCACCTTGATTCCTGTAAAGACTCTATCCCCCTACTCCCAATTCCTCTGTATATGCCGCACTTGTGTCCCTCGACTCCATCCTATCCCCCCGCCGGTCCAATCCCTCCATACCCATGGCCAAGACAGCTCACACGCCCTTCAACTCTTCAATGACTTTAGTTTTCCATGCCCCCACTACCTCATCTTTACTGTGGATGTTCAGTCATTCTGTAATTATGCTCTTAAAGCTTAGAATATAATAGAATAGAATGCCTTTTATTGTCATTCAAACAACTTGGTTTGAACGAAATTGCATTTTCTACAGTTTTTACATTACAAAAAAACTTTAAAAAAAAAACCCAAGACCCACCGTAACACAGTTTACATAAACATCCATCACAGTGAATCTCCAACACCTCCTCAATGTGATGGAAGGCAAAGTCTTATCTCTTCCCTTTGTTCTTCTCCCACGGTCCAGCAGTCCAACTGCAACGTAGAGGCGACTGGGGCTCACGATGTTAAAGTCCCCGGCGGACGATGGTAAGTCCTGTGGCCATTAAGCCACGCGGGGCGATGTTAGGCCCCGCTCCGTGTCCTTTAAACCCCGCAATTCCAGCGGGAGAAGTTGCCGTTGTGGGAGCACCAAAAAGCACTTCCACCAGGGAACTAGAGCTCCCGGTGTTCCTGTCCACCGGGCCTGTGGCCGGAGCCTCCGAAGCTCCATAGTCAGGTCGCAGCCCCCTAAGTTGGGCGCTTAACCCCCTTAGTCTAGTTCAGTCAAACACTGAGTCAAGCACTGGATCACTAAACTTTATTTTTTGAACGAACAACAAATCCCCTATACAATATCTAAACCACCGTGGGTTCGATCCTTGTCTCTGCCTGTCCAAGCCCTTCAGCCTCGTGCAGGCAGACACCTCCAAAAGGTCACGCAGTCCCAAGCGGCCCTCCAGAAGATCGACAACGAACCTCGTGGGGGTTACCTTTTATAGGTCATCGAACCCTGTGGGGCAGAACTACATGGGTGCGGCACCCCTAAAAACCAATCACACGTATCGATTACATTAAAGTTATTGACAGTTCCCCAACCCAATTGCAAACAGTCCCATTACAATGTTTCTACAGAAGCTTCTGGAAGGAAGTCAATTAATCAAATAATGCACATTCTCCCAGGTAATGTAAACAATTCAAACAAGGCTTCACACTTCAGCCAATCATCAAAATGCAGCACAAACATTTGCAACATTATTAACAGTATTTACAATCCCATTGCAGCCGGCCAATCATGGTAATGCATCTGCAACACCTCTGAGCTCCTTTGCAAAGTCCTCATTCATTTTAACAATAGCAGAATTCATCTGGATCTTTCCCCATCCTGCATATCAATCCAGGGCTCAGACTAGCTGGTGCCATTCACAGCCTGTAACATTCCACAAACAGAGGCCAAGCCAGTCTTGCAGATGCAGGTATCCTCCATTTTATAGTGTCTTTAATTTGATCAATATTAACAACTCTACACTTCCATCCCTTACCAGGAAGGTCTTAAAGCCCTCCATTTCTTCCTCGACCGCAGAACCAGCCAATTTCCATCAATTAACGCTCTCTTCTGCTGAGCAGAGCTGGTCCTTACTTTCAACAACTTCTCCTTCGACTCCTCCCACATTCTCCAAATCCAAGGCGTAGCTATGGGCACTCGCATGGGCTCCAGCTATGCCTGCCTCTTTGTAGGGAACGTTGAACAATCCCTATTCCAGGCGTTCACTGGCCCTATCCCCGAACTCTACCTCCGCTACATGACGACTGGATTGCACCATGCAGAACTCACTCACTTCATTAACTTCACTACTAATTTCCATCCTGCACTCAAATTCACTCCAACATCTCCCATCTCATATTTTGTTTGGGCAGCTTACACCCCAGCGGTATGAACATTGCCTTCCCTAAACTTCAAGTAACCCTTGATTTCCCTCGCTCTCCATCCCTCCCCTTTCCCAGTTCTCTGACCAGTCTGCCTGCCTCCGACTACGTTTTATCTCTGCTTGCTTTGTTGTTACCTTCTCCCAACTCACAATGATCTATTCTACATTACCTACCTGATCTCCCGGTTGCTCAGCACTTCAACTCCCCCTCCCATTCCCAATCTGACCTTTCTGTCCAGGGCCTCCTCCATTGTCAGAGTGAGGCCCAGCGCAAATTGGAAGAACAGCACCTCATATTTTGCTTGGGTAGCTTACGCCCCAGCGGTATGAACATTGACTTCTCTAACTTCAGATAGCCCTTGCTATCCCCTCCCCCTTCCCAGTTCTCTCACTGGTCTTACTGTCTCCGACTACAATTTATCTTTGTCCCACCCACTCCCCTGACATCAGTCTGAAGAAGGGTCTCGACCCGAAACGTCACCCATTCCTTCTCTCCAGAGATGCTGCCTGTCCCGCTGGGTTACTCCAGCATTTTGTGTCTATCTTCGTATGTCTCAATATCCTGTTTATACTCATGAATATTCTACAAGCACAGATCTTGCAGATTAAACAAATGTTGTTTAACTTTTCCTGTCTGAGAGTGTGGATACAATTCCATCCCATAGTACCTGACCTGAGAAGGTCTGAAAGTTAGTGGCTTTTATCTGACAGTGTATTTTCCATCATTCCTTTGATTCTGTTGTTGCATGTACCAAATGTGCAATTCCTAAAAATCCCTGAAGAGGCTGGATTAAAACTTCCCATCAAAGTCGTCACGATATCTGCATTTTGCATGGCTCCAATCCTGCGTCTGGTTGCATTAACTTCCTCTTCTCACATTGCTCGGTTCTCTGTGTTCTTTGAGACCCTGCTGATATGTGTGAAAGATACATCTTCTAGATGCGCTGGGATGCATCCTCAGTGATGTGACCTGGGGTCATCGGGTGTTTCGGGTCTCACAACATCAGACACCCTCGCCCAGGCGACCCAGCCGGGGTTGATCAGGCCCCGACTTGCGTCCCAGCAGCAACCGCCCACGGATCAGCCCTCTTAATCCAAAGCCACCCAGTGGCTTTCTCTGTGGCTTTGCTTGCAGATTGAATGGCCCTCTTCTTTGCCAGCCCCGTAATGCCCAACTGGCTGAGGACTTTGCAGAGTGAGCATCCTGCAAAGCCTCTACAGCCCACCTCTATGGGCTCACAGTATGTCTTCCAGCCTCTGTCCTGGCACATCTCCCTCCACCAGTTCCTGGTCCTTTGCTCGTTTCCTCTCGTTAGCTTCTTTAATACGCTCTTCCCAAGGCACTGTCAGTTCCAGAATGATCAGCTGTTTGTCACTGTTTTGATCATGTCTGGCCGGAGTGATGTTGCTGTGATGTGTTGTAGAAATCTCAGCTGTTTGCCCAGATCAGCTGCAGCTGCCAGTCAGTGGCTGTGTAGAGGAGGCCTGTCCTTATTGATAGAGACCCTGCTGATAGAATATATTCTCGCAAATATCTCCACCCATTCCTTGCCTGGAGATATTATTTATGACTACTTATACTTTTCAGTTGACAAATATACCTGATATTTTTCCGCCTCACACTTGCTACATCTTCATCAGTAACAATCCATCGTTGCCAGTGTAGAGTGGATACGTTATTCTCTAGATGTTGTTTAGGATTTTGTGCATCTTATGCTACAGAGCTTTCATATATTGTTGTTTTGTAACGTAAGTAAATGGGACAGAATTTCTAGCGGAAACCCCTTATAGCTGGCACACAACAATGTATTAAAGAAGGAACTGCAGATGCTGGAGAATCGAGTGTTACACAAAAGGCTGGAGAAACTCAGCGGGTGCAGCAGCATCTAAGGAGTGAAGGAGATAGGCGACGTTTCGGGTCGAATGCCAGGGCCTGAGGGCTGAGGGAGAGATGAGAAGGGGAGGAGACAGCAAGGGTTAACAGAATTGAGAAAATTCAATCCCTTGCTGTCTCCTCCCCTTCTCACATCTCCCTCAGCCCTCGCCCTGGCATTCCCTCTATCTCTATCTCCCTCCCCCACCCTAGTCGCACTAGCTTCTCATTTTCACACCACAAACAGCTTACAATGGCTTGTTCCCTTTATCATCGATACTTTTTTGCATATCTTTCATTCATTAGTTCTTTATCTCTCCACATCACCGTCTATATCTCTCGTTTCCCTGATCCCTGACCAGTATGAAGAAGGGTCTCGACCCGAAACGTCGCCTATCTCCTTCGCTCCTTAGATGCTGCTGCACCCGCTGAGTTTCTCCAGCTTTTTGTGTAACACACAACAATGTATACTCAGTCCTACTACGTGGTACACAGAGTTCTTAAAGATACTCACATAACCTCATTTAATGCAGACAATAGTGAGTGGGTGAGTTTTCTTTACAACTCACGGTTTTTATTTTTACAGTGTTATTTTAGGAATAGTGACATGGGTTGTGTGAATGTTGATATATGTCAGTACTCAATCTTTGCATTCAATTTGCACATTAATACGTTTAAACCTGATGCTGCAGTTTGAAACACAGAATAGTTATTCACTTAACCTCAGTCGAACTATCAATGTTTTTTCTGAATCGAACTATCAATGTTTTTTCTGAATGAAACTCTCCCTGACATGAAAGAATGGGTGACGTTTCAGGTGGAGACCCTTCTTCAGACTGAATCAAGTTAGTCTGAAGAAGGGTCTCCACCTGAAACGTCATTCCTTCTCTCCAGCGATGCAGTCTGTCCCGCTGAGTTACTCCAGCATTTTGTGTCTATCTCCAGTGTAAACCAGCACCTGCAGTTCCTTCCTACACACTCTGACATGCTTATATTAAACCACTTTTGTAACAGTTCAAAACCTCTACTTTTCAGTGAAACCCTTTGCTCCTGGGAACCTGGTGGTGAATGCCACTGAGGACAACGGACTTCTCCTGAGTTGGGACTCCTCCATGTCAAACATCCCATGCCTGGATTTTGAAGTCAGGTACCGGAACATGGACAGGGAATGGCAGGTAAAGAGCGGCTGTGACTTCAACACTAACATGAGTTTTATCATAGAAAATAAAGACTAACAACTAATTTTTAAGAACTGGATGGGGCATCCTTAATCAAAAGGCAATTAGGCTGAAAGTCTCCCAACTAGGTTGCATCAAACTGCCCTGTATACTTCCATTCACAAGACTGAAAGCAAATGTCTGGTGTGAAGTTGATGAAAACATTACAGGATCTGGGATGATAAAGGCCTGACCCTGAGAAAGAAGTGATGTCACATTCATACACACATGCCCTACCATCACTGGTCTGTGGAGAACCATTTATCTGCTGCTAGCCACACGAGGTCAATGTTTACAGTTTAATGTAGTTTAGAGATACAGCGCAGAAACAGGCCCTTCGGCCCACTCAATCTACACCAAGCCCGCACATTAACACTATCCTACACACGCTAGGGACAATTTCACACGTATACCAAGCCAATTAGCCTACAAACCTATACGTCTTAGGACTGAGGGAGGAAACTGAAGATCTCAGAGAAATATCTATATATATTTCATTATATCCATAATATATTCATATAATATATCTATCCCCACGCGGTCACAGGGAGAACGTACAAACTCAGTACAGACAGCACCCATGGTCGGAATCGAACCCGGGTCTCTGGCGCTGTAAGACAGCAACTCTACCTGCCTATGTCAGGAACAAGCCTGATGGTAAAAATTGACGATGATCTTAGTTTTAAATCTCACATAAATAAGGTAACAAAGTGTGCTTTCTATCGCCTCAGAAATATTGCTAAAGTACGGTACTCTGCCTTTTTATAACTCAACATGACTGTAAAAAACTCATACCTGCTTTCATATCAAGCAGACTTGATTACTGTACTGCCTTATTTACCGGTCTGCCTTCAAAATCCACCAACAAGTTACAGCTCATTCAAAATGCCACAGCCCGGCTTTTAACAAATACCAAGAAAAGCGATCATACCACCCAAGTATTAGACTCCCTTCATTGGCTCCTTGTGAGATCCAGGATAGACTATAAAGTCATTCCTTCTGGCTTAGGAGCAGCATATTTTTTTTTTTTTTTATTGTTTTTTTTTTTTTTTTTTTTTTTTTTTTTTTTTTACAGTCCCTCCTTCCCTATGCCCCTACTGGAGCGCTCAGGTCTTCTGATGCCGGCCTGTTAGCCTCTCACTGCCTCAGCAATAAGGAAATTGGTGAAGCAGCCTTTTTCAGTGATGCCCCCACGCTGTGGAATACCCGACCCAGGGCTATGAGAGATGCCCACTCTGTTGACATTTTTAAACGGCAGCTATAAACTTATCTTTTCAATCGAGCTTTTAACTGACTTTACTTCTTCTGATGACATTGTAAAAATTATCTTTATTCTCTTGTATTTATCCAAGCATTCCCTTCAGCAGTTTGTGTACTCATATAGTATATTAGACCTCTGAGTTATTGTTTTTGGTCCTTTTACACTCTCAATTTTTTTAATTTATTTTTTTAAATTTGTACTTCCATTCACAAGACTGAAAGCAAATGTCTGGTGTGAAGTTGATGAAAACATTACAGGATCTGGGATGATAAAGGCCTGACCCTGAGAAAGAGGTTATGTCACATTCATACACACATGCCCTACCAATTATTTTTTTTAATTTGTATATAGATCTGTGCTTTTTATGTTATTAACTGTCTTTATCCTTACTGTTTTAAATTGTATTTTTGTTTTGACCTGGGATTTTGTGGAAAGCACTTCGGGTTGCATTCAATTGTATGAAAAGTGCTACACAAATAAAGATATTATTATTATTAATATTAATATTATTATTATTACCACTGCGCCACCGTGCCACAGAGGGAAGGGAGAAGGGACTTGGCAAATAACCTATTCACAGAAAGATTTAAAGGTTGTTCTGAGATCACAAGACTCATATTTAATTACTAACTTAAATATAACCATGACGTGACAAATTTGGATGTAACATCACAACGAACGTACGTGAAGCTGAGAATCATTACTTCCATGTTCCACATACCAGCTTCTTCTTCTTCCCACCTAACACTCAGTCCTAACCTCGACCCCTACCTCAGCACCTCACCCCACAACCCTAACCTCGACCCTACCTCAGCACCAAACTTCTAATGAGTGACATGCTGGCATGGCATTAGGGTGCTGGCCACGCACAGCCGCCAGAGACCTGTTTCGATGCAGACCAGGGTGCTGCCTTTACGGATTTGTACATTCTCCCGCGTACCGCATTGTTTTTCATCTCTATATCTGTGTGCTCCTCCGCTTTCCTCCCACACTCCAAAGACGTGCAGGTAGGGTTTAATTGGCTTTCAGATGTACATTGTCCCCAAGTGTGGGATAGGTACAGGGTGGGTCTTTGTCGATGCGGACTCATTGGTCCCAGTGCTTGTTTCAATTGTAACCTAAATGCTGGAGAAACTCACGGGTGAGGCAGCATCTAGCAGCGAAGAAAATAGGCAACGTTTCGGGCCTAACCAATCTCCAGACTGATGGAGGGGGGGGAGAGAAAAGAGAAAGGAGGAGCCAGTAGGCTGAGGAGAACTGAGAAGGGGAGGAGAAAGTAGGGGCTGAAATTAGAGAAGTCGATGTTCATACCGCTGGGGTACAAACTGCCCAAGCGAAATATGAGGTGCTGCTCCTCCAATTTATGATGGTCCTCACTCTGGCCATGGAGGAGGCCCAGGACTGTGCTGCGTCGCTAAACCAAGCTAAACTAAATATTAGGCTACTAGGGACTTTGTATAAGGTCACTGCATATTTCGGCTTGCACTATTATGGCCTCATTACCTCATATAACTGATCATTTATTGTCTTATTATTTGTTCTATATTAATTTGTCGTGTTGTTGCATTGATGTGCCTGTGAAGCTGCAGCAGATAAGAATTTCATTATTCTAGATGTGGTGCATATGATAAATAAACACCCATGAATACTCTAGAGGTTTGTCATCATCTTCCATTGACTTCTTGTTTTTCTCCACATAGGAAGCAACTGTCTTGGGACAAACAAACTTCTATTTGCCAAGTGTGGATCCAGAGAAGCTCTACACCTTTCAAGTGAAAAGCAAGGTTAACAAATACTGCGGCACGACAAAATTGTGGAGTGAGTGGAGTCTCCCTGTTCACTGGGGGAGATCTAATACAGGTAAATGATGTTTTCCTGTTGTATAATCTTGGAATTATAGAAGTATAAGATATAAAGTGGACAAACTTGAGGCTCATCAAAACTGCAAGTATGATGTTGTGGGAATTACTGAGACATGGCTGCAAGAGGGCCAGGGCTGGGAACTGAATATTCAAGGGTATACCACCTATCGAAAAGACAGACAGGTGGGCAGAGGGGTAGTTGCCCTGTTTGGTGAGGAAGAAATTCAGTCCCTTCAAGGGTTGACATTGAAACTGGAGAATTTGGACGTCCAGTATTGATAGAACTAAGTAATTGTAAGGGGAAAAATGACCCTAATGGGACTAATCTACAGGCCCCCAAACAGTAGCCTGGACATATGTGCAGTTTAAATCAGGAGTTAAAATTGGCATTTAGCAAAAGTAATGCCGTGGGTTTTATGGGAGATTTTCAACTTGCAGGTAGCCTGGAAAATCCGGTGGGTACTGGACCCCAAGAAAGGGACTTTGTAGAGTGCCTTTCGTGATGTTCTTAGAACAGCTGTATTGGAGCCTACCAGGGAGACGGCAATCTGGATTTAGTGTTATGTAATGAACCGGATTGATAAAGGGACCGTCGAGGTTCATGAGCCATTAGGAGGTAGTTACCAGAACATGGTCAGTGTTTTTAATCAACAATTGGAGAGGGAAAAGTGAGATACAGAGGTGCAGTGTTGCCGTTTGAATAAAGGGGACTATGGGGGCCATGAGGGAGGAGCTGGCCAAAGTTGACTGAAAATACTCTAGCAGGGATGTCAGTGGAACCAACAATGCCAGGTATTCTAGAATAATACAGAGAGGTGCAGGATCAGTTGTCATCCTAGGAGGAAGAAAGATCCAATGAAGAAAGGAGAGACCATGGCTGACAAGGGACGTCAGGGACAGTATAAAAAATTAAAGCGAAGAATACAACATAGGTAAAGATTGAGTGGAAGCAAGCAGGATTTGGTAATGTTTAATGAACAACAGAAGATAACCAAAAAGACAATACGGGGAGAAAAGAAAGGGACCAAGGTAAGCTAGCCAGATTATAAAGCAAGAAAGTCAAAGCTCTTTAGTATGTGAATAGAAACAAATTAGTTAAGAACCAAAGTTGGACTCTTAAGATACTCAAAAAGGCGAATTTTATTATGGGGAACAAGGGTTCAATGAGTTGAACAGATACTTTGATCTGTCTCCCCTTCACTAAGGTGGACACAAACAACATCCTTGATATAGTAGTGGCCAGAGATAAGGGGTGACGGAGGAACTGAAGGAAATCCACATTAGGCAGGAAATGGTGTTGGTTATATCTAATGAGACCAAGGCTGATAAATCCCCAGGGCCCTGTTTGGTCTGCATCCCAGGGTAAACTAAGAGTGGCGCTAGAAATCGTGAAATGCATTGGTGATAATTTTCCAATGTCTATAGACTCAGGATCAGTTCCTGTGGATTGGAGGGTAGAAAATGTTTATACCACTTTTTGAAGAAAGGCGAGAGAGAGCAAAACGGGAAATATAGACCAGTTAGCCCGGACGCCCGGTGGTGGAAGATGCCTGAAATCTTCAAATTATAAAAGATGAGATAGCCGAACATACAGTACTCTACCCTACGTGACAGCATCCAGTCCGAGTCCGCATGGAATTACGAAGGGGAAATCATGCTTACTAATCTTCTGGAATTTTTGAAGATGTAACTAGGAAAATGGACAATGGAGAGCCGGTGGATTAGTGTACCTGGCATTTCAGAAAGCATTTTTGATAAGAATCCCCACATAGGAGATTAGTGGCAGGAATTAGGGCCACATGTATATGGGTGTAGAGTACTGACAAGGAAAGAGAAGTGGTTGGCAGAAAGGAAACAAAGAGTAGGGACTAACGGGTTCCCTTTCAGAAAGGCACAGGCAGTGACTAGTGGGTTCCTGCAAGGCTTGGTCCTGGGACCGCAGTTATTTACAATATACATCGATGATTTTGGATGAAGGGATTCAAGTTAACATTAGCAAATTTGCAGATGACACAAAGCTGGGTTGCAGTGTGAACTGCTGAGGAGGAGCTATGAGAATGCAAGGGTGACTTGACACAGGTTGGGGGATTGGGCAATGCATGGCAGATGAATTTAATGCGGATAAATGAGAGTTATCCACTTTGGTAGCAAAAACAGGATGGCAGATTAACAACTAAATGGCGTCAAGTTGGGAAAAAGAAGTACAACGGGATCTGTGGGTCCTTGTTCATCAGTCTATGAAAGTAAGCATGCAGGTACAGCAGGCAATGAAGAAAGCAAATGGTATGTTGGGCTTTATAACAAGAGGAATCGAATATAGGAGCAAAGAGGTCCTTCTGCAGTTGTACAGAGCCCTAGTGAGACCACACCTGGAGTATTGTGTGCTGTTTTGGTCCCCTAACTTGAGGAAGGACATTCTTGCTATTGAGGGAGTGCAGCATAGGTTTACAAGGTTAATTCCTGAGATGGCTGAGAGAATGGAGCAGCTGGGCTTGTACACTCTGGAGTTCAGAAGAATGAGAGGAAATCTCATTGAAACATATAAGATTGTTAAGGGTTTGGACATGCTAGAGGCAGGAAACATGTTCCGATGTTGGAGGACCAGACCAGGCCACAGTTAAGAATAAGAGTAAGCCATGTCTACAGAGAGAGGTGCGCATCTTATCACACAAGTCATTTTTCATCACAT